>JAJOOD010000815.1:0-43638 GCA_029582525.1 Solanum tacnaense | reverse complement strand
TGTCGTACTCACCTTTCAAAATCCACATCTGATTAAGCACAGAACATGTTCAAGTTAGCAACAACATGTACAGTTCAAAATAAAGTTTAAAATTGCAATAGTATATGCAAGAGAAGATATCTGAAGACTGTGATTTTATTACTCGTTGGATAAACACCCTGCAAATGTATATCTGAAGCTCTTACATCAAGCATTGCCCTGTGTAGTTGTCTAGTCGCTATCCAAGAAATATAGAATTATATAACATCTAATTATTCTGACAATGGAAGTTGCACTTATTTCCTAAAACTTGTGATCATTATCCCTGATTATCTTTTAAAAAATTTAGATTCTCTATGAAGCTTAAATATAAAGCTATGTGTTTGATGATGAGCACAACATCATCATATAGAATATTATATTAAAAGTGGGAAAGTTCAAAATACAAAGTTGAATTACCAATTTATCCCTAAAATAAATCAAAATAATATAAAACAATAAATAATAGATAACATCCTTTAAATATTAAATAATCATTTTAAAAGAACATACAAAAATTAACTTATATCCGTCATTCCTTTTACTCCCATTTAATTCTCTTCCAGTTGTTAGTCAATTTTTTTGATGAGTTATTATCAGTTTCATCAACTGACGTACGTGTAACGTGACCATCAAACTTCTCTCCAATAAGTATATTGATTCTCTTAATGTCCTGTCATATACTAATGTGACCCCTCAACTTCTTCCTTAACTATATATGTAATTGCAAAATACACAGAGATAAAGTTCAAGCAGTTGGATAATGTCTATTTATCCAGATTTCTTTTAATGGTAAGTAAATAATATGTATAACTTATAAATTTGTTGTTCATATTTTTTGCATGTATATAGTACTTTGTTAATATTTTAGATTATTGTCTTTTCCTATTAGGGTCTTTCTAATATTTCATTTTTTTAATAGGGAAAGCATGACAAAAAGCTATATTATTAGAATAACAATATTAATTATATGTAGACCGTGACAAAGGATTGTTGGAGTTGATACTTCCACTATATTGTCATATGTTAATATCATAAACAGAATAGCGAGGAGCTCTGGCCAGTAACGAAATTAAAGCTTCACACGGGTCTTACTTCTTTTTTTTAATGTTTATATTTCTTGTTTGTTGTTATTGTATAACTTTTTATTGTTTTATGGTTATTAATATTGAGAATTTACATTGGTTAGTTGTTTTGTATACATTAACCTTAACATGTGGTATTTAAGTATCCTCATTTGAATATTGTATTTGTACAATAATTAGTTATTTTTACTTTATGCACTTTTAGTCAATTTTATAATTAAGGGTGTATTCTTTTTATTAGGAAGATATATGTACTTTCTATCATAAAAATGGTGGATATTTTTTTAGTAAATACCAATAGATTTGAAGGGGATAAAATATGTCATTTGCAATACAAAAATTATATGAAATATTTTGGGATAAACGTGCAACGCATGTTTTCAAAACTAGTGATTAAAAATGAAAAGAATTAACAAAAAAGTAAAGTGAAGTAAACGGAAATAAAAAGCTTCTAAAGGAAAAGAATAGCTTACATCAGTTGAAGAGCCATTCGTTTTAATCATCACAGGCATTCGTAGTTGATATGTATCCTAGGAAATTGAGCAATATTTGGCCAGTATTCCCCCTTGTCAAATTCTAGTAGTGGTGTGAGCAATGGACATTTTGAAATATTTAGCTTAGAGAGGGAAGAGGGCATCCCTTTTACTGGAAGAGATTGGAGATTAGGGCAATCATAGATGGTCAGCTGAGAGAGGGAGGAGGGCAGTGCTGATTCAGGAAGTGATTGGAGATTACGGAAATTCAGGATTTCTAGACTTTGAAGCGAAGTGAGGTGCGAAGACTGGCCTTGTTCCAGCATTGACTGAATTTGAGGTAAATTACCCTTAATAGATAGATATTGAAGAGAGGTGAGGCTTTTGAGATGTTGGCTACTCAATGTTTTCAGATCGTATACCTCAAGTCTTTGAATAGAGGAAGACAACTCCCAATTCTCACCACCAACAATCTCTTCGTCACTGCCATCATGCCTAATCACTAACCAGTTGAGACAGGGGAGTTTCTGTAAACACCACTCCTTTCGGCCATTCACCAGTTTCTGGCAATACATGATCACAAGGTCTTGTAAATTGAAGGGCAATCCTCCTTCAGGAAAGGACTCTATTTCTGGACAATTACTCAGTCGCAGATCCTTAAGAGATGGAAGGAGTTCCTGCATACGTTCTGGCAGCCACTTCAGCTTCTTACAGTCCTCAATACTCAGTGACGTCATCTGGGTCCCCCCACATGCCACTGAAAATATTTCAACATTCTCACAATTATAAATATAGAGACTTTCAGTGGCAGTAGGAATCAAAAACCTAGTAAGGTTCTGGCAATCCTGTACCCACAATTTGCGTGCTGTTGGGAGCAACTCAGTTGATATATCATCTATACAATCATATTCATCCAGTGTCAAAGACTCCAGAAACATACTCATCTCACCAACTGCCTGCTCCAATTTCAATTTCTTGCAACGAGATATCCTTATTTTCTTCAAGGTAGTGGGCAGTATGCTAAAAGGTAAGGAGGTAACAGAGTTACAATCACTAATATCTAATACCTCAATCTGCTTCATTCCCTCAAGTTGGGATCTAAACACTTGAGCATCATCAAAAACCTTAGAAGAACCAACAACTTCAAACCTTTTTAAACTTGAAAGTTGGATGGGTGTCTCCAAACTGAGTTCAGGGCAATTATAAATTAAAAGATTCTCAAGTATAGGGAACTCTCCAATTCCTAGTACGTGCCATTGCTTCCACTCCGGCATATCTTTAAATTCAAGCTTCTCAAGACAGTTAAAAGGCTTTTTGGAGGACCAACTGCCATAGAATTCTTCCGTCACCCCTGTTATTCCATGCATCCCTCTAATGGAAAGGATTTTCAAACAAGGAAGCTGTCCTAGTGCTGGCAAGGAAAAACAGTTCTTGCAGTTACCAATAGACAACTGTTCTAGCTTAAGAAACAAAGGATCAGCTAGCCAATTCGGAAATGTTGTCCCTCTATATCCGATGATTTCGACCTCTTTTATGTTTTTATGTGGGCGTAGCTCATCAAGAATGTCTCTTTCAGTTTGTGAATTGTCGGCACTACTACCTTCACTCCACTCCAATGATAACTTGTCAACATGATTCTTCTCCCTCATCTTTGCCTTCATAGCTTCCCTACTATCAACCACATTTTGCAACTCTACAACTGATAGAGATCCATACAAGTTCTGTGCTTCACCCAAATCTTCCATTCTCCAACCACTTAGAAGAAACTTGGCTCCCACTAGCACTCGGAGGCTTTTCAACTTGCTCAGATGTAGCGGCATCTTCAACCAATGAGTGTTGCTTATGTCAAGATGACGCAAGTTAATCAACTCCTCCATCTGCAGTGGTAGCTCCTCAAGATAATCACAAGATGACAGGAGAAGTGTCTCTAAGTTATACAATGCACAAATGGAATCTGGCAACTTTGTAATCCATGTCTCAGAAAGGTCCAAAAATTTGAGGAGCTTTAATTTGATAAACAAGTCATTTGGCAACTCCTTAATCTTGTAATGAGACAGTGATAATGCCCTTAAGGATCTTAGTCTAGGCAGTATGTTATGCTGCACCCTCTTGCTTAGAGAGAAATAATTGACATCAATACATATAGGGAGCAATGTCCTCAGCTGCTCCAATTTGTAGAGGGGTGTCAATTTCTCAAACTCACCACCATATCCCATTGAATAAGATAAGTGCCGACTTTTTTCCAACATATGAGATCCTTTGCTCTCTTCCAACCTGATACAAAGTTTTGAAGATGCAATTTGGGCTAAATCATTGACAAGGTCATGCATTAAGAATGATTCCTCTATGTTCCTTTTAGAAGGATTTGGGACCTTTTCTAATAATGATCTTGATCTCAACTCGAGAAAGTATTGGTTGCCTGAATCTTCAATTATTTCATCTTCCTTTGGTACGAGACCATTGGCAATCCATAGATGAATAACTTGTTCTTTCCTAAATGGATAATCTTTAGGAAATATTGCACAAAAGGAAAAACATCGCTTTAAATGTGCGGGAAGATCATTGTAGCTCAACATCAACGCTGGTAATATGTCCTTGTCTCGCAGCTCCCATATTTCACTTCTCAGAATACGTTTCCACTCTTCAACGTCTGATTTGGAGCGTAACATGCCAGCGAGTGTCTTCAGAGCTAAGGGCAGTCCTTTGCACTTAGCTGCAATTTTTTTTCCGACCTCTTCAAGTTCCGGATGTCCCATAGGATCCATGTTTTCAAATGCATGTCTTTTAAATAAAGACCAAGAGTCTTCAGTAGACAAATTGTCCATGCTAATTTGCTCATTTCCCATCATCAAGGCAACACTCTCTTTGCGTGTCGTCACAATGATCTTACTTCCTATTTCTCCTTGTACAAAAATATTTCTCAAGTCATCCCACTCGTTGTAGTTGTCATTCCACACATCATCCAAAACAATAAGGAACCTCTTTTCCTTCAAGATTTCCTTCAATTTGACTTGAAGCTGATTAAGATCGTTGTGGACATCCTTTGAGTCAAATTTGCCAATTTCTTGAAGTAACCCTTTTGTTATTCTCAAAGCATCATATCCCTCAGAAACACAATACCAAGCTTTCAAACCAAAATGGTTCTTCACCCTCTCATCATTGTATACGGCTTTAGCAAGTGTTGTCTTACCCAGGCCACCCATTCCAACAATAGGAACTACTGTCAGCTTTTTCCCACTTGCATCTTCAGACAATAAACGGTCAATCAAATCCTCTATTTCACTCTGCCTACCAAAGATATCAGATTCATCATCCACAGAAGTTGAAGGTCTTCTAGTTTCTAGTTTCGTGGAACCAAAATACTCCTTTAAGCCAAGGAGACCAATTTGCTCTTGCAAATCCTTTAATGTTTCAATAGTTTCTTCAAACTTGTCCTTTATGTTAAGGAAAAATTCATCACTCAAGCAAAGGTTGAGGTCACTTACTTGCTGGTTTCTTGTTTCTGCAAAATTCTGATGCTGACCTTCCACCTTAAGTCTCAAAGCTTCATAATTGACTTCTTCTATTAAGTTTTCAGCAGAGTCGACAGCATCTCGAAGCTCATTAAGCCAGTCACGCACAGATGGATTTGATGCTTGCTTATTCTCTGCATCACTTAGCACAATCTGAAGACCACGCAAAGTCATTTTCAGCTTCTTTAAGAGCCGAACATGATGTTTATGCTTCTGAAACATGTTGAGAAGATCACCCTGAGGAGCAAGCCTATCAAAGAGAACATTCAAAGCCGAAGAGAGAAATGCACCACCAACTGCTAAGCCAATCTCCATTTCTGAAATCTGCAAAGCAAAACAAGTATAGTGATCAGAACACAAAATAATTTTGAGAAGATAAATGTTTCAATTACTAAAGGAACTTTACTTCACCTGAAGAGTAATTTGCAAACAAGAATGATCAGTGATTTCTCAATCTTTTTTGTTATTGATCTATAATTGGTACAACATTATAGTTTTCTATAGTCAACGACTGACAGCTATAGGAAAATAATAATAATAATTTAAATTGTCCTTTTTTCTCTTTTCACCTAGCAACAAGAGCCTTTTATCTCAATTGAATATATAATTGAATAATTGAGGAAGTATATTTTATATATTTTGAGTGGGTGGGTGGACAGCCATAGTAGAAAAAGGAATCAAAACTATACCTTATTGTCCTTTCCATGAGTATCACTTTTCACATGTTTTATTTTCATTTCTTCTTACTTTACTATCACAATTTTTTTATACTTGAAAACAGTACGTCAACAAGTTGGTCTTTGGTGGGGACTGACATACCACCAAATTGACATATTTTTATTGGAAATAAACTTTCACCTACTGAGACAAGATGCTTTATTAGATGTTAAATTATCTAGAAATGACCTCTTGTATTTTTATACATAAGATTCTGCATTTTATCAAACCACAAGGGTGCAACTCTATATGAAGTCATTGGAAAAGTTGAAACAACAAAAAATCATGATCTAGGTAGAGAAAATATACCATTACAAAAATGCAAATATAATATACCTTTACTATAAATTATTATTGGGAAAAGAGTTTGAAAAATACTCCAACTTTGGCAGAGTGTGTGATGTATTACTCCTCTTTTTTTTTAAAAAAAGTAAAAAAAAATAAAAAAAATATTATTAGTACTATATAGTATTTTGCTTCTTTATTTTGTTGAAGAAAAGGGGTTGATCTGAATAAACAGTTGTCACAGTTCTCAGCTCTGATGAATGCATATGTGGAGTGGAAGAGCATCTAATGAATTATTTTTTAATTAATAATTGATACTCAAGCAATTCCAAATTTCCAATAATATGTGATTCACTAGATTTCTTTTTTAGTTTATATTAGAAAGAATAATATTTTTTATATTTAGAAATAATTTAAGTTTAAACCTTTTATTTTAGAGCAACTTTCACATATAGCAAACATAAAAACCATATTTGTATGTTATAGCTATAGTTTGCATAATTACACTCCATAGCAAATTTTATGTTTGCTATGGAGATTTTGATTTGTAGAATTCGCTACAAATATTCAATTTTATACAAATTGTTCAGTTTTGTATAAATTCATTTATACACTGTAATTTGTATAATAAGATCTTTATTTGTATAATTATAAGTGTATAGGATGAAAATATATGTATTTGTATTTGTATATACATTTTTCTCTCGTTTTACACAAACACAAACGTATTTTATACATTTTATACCGAAATATATAAAATGGCTAATTGTATACCGAAAATGACTAATTGTATATCGAATCAGATGGCAAAAAAAGGGGATGTTTGCTGCGAATACAATTAAAATAAACTATGACTATAACATTTAATTTGAATTAATAGTTTGTTATTTCATAAAATTTTCCCTATATTTTATAGGATGGTTATTGCAATACTTGCCATTTCATAATATTGTGCTATATGTTATATTAATTTAATTAGTATAATATTTAGATAGATTGTATCAGATCTCATTATTATTATTATTATTATTATTAACCAAAAATAAAAAAGTATAGAGTTCTGCTTTTATGAAATTTGTGTATAATGAGGTGAGTTGGTCAGAACCATGTGGTTTTTGCTCTCTTAAATGCATCACCATGTGCTCATTCACAAATGCATTTGCCTCTTGTTTTTTTATTATTCGATACTCGGAAAAAGGCATAAATTATCTCCTAAACTTGTCACGAAAAGTCAGTTACACGCTTAAACTATTGTGACGACATATTACACACCTTTACTATTTAAAAATGAATTTAATACCACCCAGAAACGTGTGACACCACGTTCACAGCATGTAGTGTATTACACTCGCTGCCACGTCAGTGCCACATCAAATTTTATAATTTCTTATATTCTTTTTGTTTTCTTTTCTTTATTAATTAACTTTCTTTTTGTTAACTCTATTTTACACTAATTAATTATTAAAATTCTCTAATAGTTATATCTTTTTTATCACTAAATCCCACCCACTTTATCTCTAATCTCATCGGAGAAATCATTCATTTGAATTTATACAAGAATTTTCTGTCTTCTTCGGCAAAGAACAATCAACCCATCACCACCATAAGTCCACATCCACAACGCCATTTGTTCTTCTTTTTTGACGAACCATCAGCCACCAAACAACTACCACAAAACAGCCACTCAAAATCCAAATCAATCACCAACAAACACCAAATCAACCCCCTTACCTTATCACTTTGCGATTTTATTCTTTTGATTTGTTTTACAGGTGTGTCGGCAAGCTCAAAGCTTCAGCCATAGTTCCGATGAAGTTCCAAAGAGCTCCACACTTTCAGATCTGAATAACCAACAAATAATCTGAACAACCAACAAATAATCACAACCAACAACACCACTACTACACTCACGTCATTGTGATCTTTGAGGTTGTGATGAAAATTAAAGAATGAAGAAGAAGAGGGTAATGGGTGGGGATGGAAGATTTTAATTTTTTAATTCTTTTTCTAAAGGGTAATGGGAGGGGAAGGAAGATTTTGATTTTTTTAATTCTTTTCTTAACTTTAATTTTTTCTAAAGAGCCAGTTTTTTATTTATTTTTTATTTTTTTGCCACGTCAGTTTTAGGGAGTAAATAAATTCACTTTTAAATAGTAAATGTGTGTAATAGGTCGCAGGATAGTTTAAGAGTGTAAGTAACTTTTTGGAACAAATTCAAGGGGAATCATTGCCTTTTCCCTAAGAAAAAATCACCTTTATTGATGTAATTAAAAAGATGAATAGAAAGAAGTACTAACACTGAATATAATTCAAAGCTTTAAGATAATATTAAGAGCACTATAATACTAATTATCAAGGTCAACAAGACGCTTATCATTGTCTAATATTTGTCCACGATAGGTTGATCTCAGTGTATGAAATCGAATTCCAGTCTTTTCTTGAAAGATAGCTTTAAGATCTCCAACTGTGTCATTACGTTGAACCTTAATATTAAATATACAACTCGTAAACTTGTTTCTCGATATTGGTTCATATCGAAGAATTAAGGTAGATCCTTTCTTCATTCCTAGAGAAACAAGAGTTTGAGGATTTCTTAAAACTGCACCCTCGTACAAAAGCTTCTGATCCTTAAAAGAAAATCCAGTTTGCTCTTGAATATAGGCTTTAACTACAATAATACTATCATCCGGTGCAACCATTAAGGTAT
Organism: Solanum tacnaense; assembly: GCA_029582525.1. Classification (NCBI taxonomy): domain Eukaryota; kingdom Viridiplantae; phylum Streptophyta; class Magnoliopsida; order Solanales; family Solanaceae; genus Solanum; species Solanum tacnaense. The sequence continues at coordinate 34,841 of JAJOOD010000815.1, read as the reverse complement.
AAGAAATACGACAATCTTTAGCAGTACCATTATAATGTACTTAGATCCAATCGCGTCTTTGTAAGTATCATCATGAATGATAATTTGCATTGTTCGACTCATTGACCATGGATCTTTGACCATAGAGAACAACATAAGCATTTTCATAGATATTTGTGTTATCGGTGCGTATCGCAAAATTAACGTAGAACCTTTTTTGATTCCTAATGCAAATAAAGTTTGCGCATCACTCAAATCTTTACCATCCTTGCTCAAAAGCCTTTGTTTTTTAAAAGGAATATGTTTTTCCTCTTGAATGTATGCTTTAACTACAACTATTGTATTTCCTGGATCAACCATTAAGGCAAAACGGTTTCGATATTCTTTAGTACCATCCATGTTGTCTTGAGCTCCAAACTTGGGTAAGAAACATTTTGATAATGAATACCGTTGAATAATATTTTGAGTGTCATCTTGAATGATAATTTGCATAAATCGACTTGCTGACCTTAGACGTACAAGATCTGTAAAGATAAAACTCAACATAAGCATGTATCAAAGCAAACTATAATATTTAGGACATTATAATTAAATAATTAAACAAAAGCAACATACTAGCAATGCAAAATCAGAGAATTTTAATATAAAAATCAAAAGTGAAGAAAGTGAGAGGATACATTGTTTGCGTTTTGCATCCATAATGAAAATTAATTAACTTTGTTCTCTCTAATTAACCCCAAATCCCTATTTATAATATCATTAATTATAGGAAAAGAGGCCAAGATAAGTATTGAAACGATTCAGAATCCCATAAATTTGGAAAAATTAATTCTATTATTTAAAAATAATTTGACTTTTCCTTTTTTTTTGAGTATAATTGTTGGTTTTTAATGGTTCAAGTACTACTATTTATTCATTTAATTAAGGAAAACACACAATAAAAGGAAATAAATCTCCTAAGAGTGGAAAATTGAATCCTGCAGACAAACAAAAAACGCGATAAATTCAATAATATATCATTATGCAATAATTATTGAAGATCTTAGGCAAAATTTGGTCATTATAACAAAGTATTATTGAAACGATTCAGAATCCCATAAATTTGGAAAAATTAATTCTATTATTTAAAAATAATTTGACTTTTCCTTTTTTTGAGTATAATTGTTGGTTTTTAATGGTTCAAGTACTACTATTTATTCATTTAATTAAGGAAAACACACAATAAAAGGAAATAAATCTCTTAAGAGTGGAAAATTGAATCCTGCAGACAAACAAAAAACGCGATAAATTCAATAATATATCATTATGCAATAATTATTGAAGATCTTAGGCAAAATTTGGTCATTATAACAAAGTATTATTGAAACGATTCAGAATCCCATAAATTTGGAAAAATTAATTCTATTATTTAAAAATAATTTGACTTTTCCTTTTTTTGAGTATAATTGTTGGTTTTTAATGGTTCAAGTACTACTATTTATTCATTTAATTAAGGAAAACACACAATAAAAGGAAATAAATCTCCTAAGAGTGGAAAATTGAATCCTGCAGACAAACAAAAAACGCGATAATTTCAATAATATATCATTATGCAATAATTATTGAAGATCTTAGGCAAAATTTTGTCATTATAACAAAGTACATTTTGAGGTACCACATACTAACAAATTGTTATACATTTAGTATACCAAATATATAAATTGTATATACACAATATAATTGATACAAGTGATAACAATCAATTATACAAATAATAATTTTTGTTATTATTTTTTGTTTATGATTTAAGGGCTATAATAACAACAAAAGTGTGCCTACGAGGGATTCACCACATCGTTGATCATGGAGCTATCACAATCAATTGCTAAGCTCAAATATAAGTACTTATTAATTTTTAATTCATACTTGAACTATAAATTTGTATTTTTGCTGTTCATATTACTATGATCAATTGGACAAATTTATTGCTAGAGCCTATAGTATAATAATAATGCCCCGTTGATCTTTAAATTTAGAATTCTCCTCTTGTTATTCGGTATTTGTGTAAGAAATCCATTAAGAAAAGAATTGCCCAAAGGTACGATCCACAATTTTAGTTAACATAATTTGGCCAAGACTTTCATTATTTACTCGAAATGACCTCATTCTTTACCTTATACCAAAATAATTACTTCTTTTTCCCCACTCTTTCTCACCTCATATGTGTCTCTTCTAATATGATTAGCTTTGAATTAAATTTTAAGTTTGTTAGTTATTTAGATTGAATGTTGTTTCGATTGATTCTAAATATCAAGAGGAGTTCAAAATTAATATTATAAAAATATTACATAAAAAATAATTAAATATATAAGAGTTTTAATTAAAACATACAATTTATATAATGTTTAATTAAAAGTTTGTATAATGAAATAATATTAAAATATTCAAAAAATGAATTGGTGTGATGAATAGTGTTACACCAAATTTGGTGTAACACTATTCACACTCCAAATTTGATGTTAAAATTGGTTTGGGTTGGAGCTCAAAACACCAAATTTTACACCAAATATAGGATTTGAAGTAAAATTTTGTGTTGGGTTGGAGATGGTCTTAGCAACTAGAAATAACACAAGTAATAAGGTTGGGTTAGCTGTCAATTCTTTAAGCTTAAAGCTGACACAACTGTAATAATTGGTGAACGCGAAAAAAAAGGTGAAGAGTTATCAATCAATGGCGTTGCACTAAGTTGCTTTTGTCCATCTTATATTGATCTCTTTGATGATAAACAAACCTAATTTTTGCAATAAAGATTTTCACAAAAAAGGCGAAAGCAAATTTCTCCCAAGAAAGCATTATTCTCATACACAACAAGGGACATGATCAAGGGATCAAGTGTAGTTTTTAGTTGTAACGTGAGGTTAATGTCTTGTGTTCTAACTATGTAAGATCTACTCCTATGCTATAATAAAATATTGATCATTATTTGAGTTGTAATCATCATTAAGTTGAGTTTATAGCTAGAGTTAGCTTTGTCGAGTTTTGAGTGAAGTCTATGTTAATTAGAGTTTAGTTATATAGTGGACACTGGACAATAAAGTCATTGTTTTGTTTTGTATTGTAATAAAGTTATTACGAAGAGAAGGGATTAATGATTTAATTACTAAATTGCAAGAGCTTGTAATCTGAATCTAATTAGCGTGTTAATTAATAAAGTTATTATTGTTAAAATCTTGTGAGTGAATTTTCCTCCAAAGTTTCCTCATAAACATCTTTTATTCTTTACTTTCAAGTGTTACTTTCTGCATAATTCATGATGGACTCATTCAAGTCATCAGACCCAAATCCATAAAAAGAAAATATGAAGAATTGGAGAGTACAAGGACCAAATTTGTAATTGAGGAAAAACAAACAATTCAGGAATAATGACACGTCATTCAGATAACTAAATAATTACTAATCCTGCCTTTCTTAATTTATTTTTGTTAGTTTTCTTTTTACTTCATTTAAAAAAAAATGTTCCATTCTTTTTTGAGATATTTAATATTACAAAATTATAAATCATTGTAATATATTTTATGTATATATAATTTAAGACCACAAAATTTTACTAATTTTCTCAAATTTCGTATCAAGTTAAAATCAGACAAGCAATTTAAAACAAAGGGAATACCACATATTTTTACCTTATTTATGTCTTCGTGATAAAGTTAGTACTCAATTCGTTTTAAAAAGAATGATTTAGTTTGACTAGGAACGGAGTTTAAGAAAAGAAAAAAAAAATCGATCTTGTGGCTGTAAATTAAAGTTATGTCAAATGTATCAAAATGTCCTTTAATCTTGTTGCCTTAAACATGTCACGTGGAAGATTAAAGTTAAAGTGTTGTCATAAAAGGAAATGAGTCATTTATTTTTTTGAAACAGAGGGGTATAATTTAACAGAAGTTTTATGAAAGAATAATTACTTATATCCAACCTTTGTTCCATCACAATGTAGCAAAAGATATAGGAATAACATGGTTCATTTAAGATGTGTTTAAGGTAATAATAAAACATAATGAAAAAAAATCATCGGAAAACTCATGTTGCCCGCCAATTTCTTACACCCCACCCCACCCCACCAGTTTACTTAGCAACTATATAAGTAAACTCATACATTCAAAATTCATTGTACGCTCAAAAAATTCAAAATTCAATCATCAGTTTGTAGAAATGGAACTACATGCTATCGTCTCCGACTTATTCAAAAATAAAAAGTATGAACTGATAGGTGAAATTCCGGCCGAACTTCCGACAGAGGATTCACTGCTGGTGGAGGACTCAACAGCCGAACTTCCGACAGAGGATTCACTGCCGGTGGAGAACTCAACAGCCGAACTTCCGACAGAGGCGGTGGAGGACTCAACAGATTCATCAGGATCATTGCCAGAATCGTTGTCAAGTTGGATTTCAAATCCAAACAGCATAACAGATGCTCTTGAATTGGAGAAATCAACCACAAGTACTGGTGATGCATTTGATTTCTACCCAGCCACACAGACTGATGAACCTGTGGTGTTTGGATCAAAGGACATTATTGATCCCGGTCCTCCTGTTAATGATTCGGAGCTGGAGGAGATTGAGGCGGAGGAGGAGCAGCAGGGAGAACCGGTTTGGGACTATGAGCCGGAAGAAGGGGAAAGACAAATTATCAGTCTGGATAGGATTGAGGAACCGGCCAATCAACAGCTTAACGCAGAGATTACTGAAGAACAACAGCTTAACGCAGAGAGTACTGAAGAACAACAGCTTAACGCAGAGATTACTGAAGAACAGGAGAACGATCAACCGCGTAGGGAAGACATGGTAGAATTCACGTAAGCGACTATTTTATCAAATTTTGTTGGTTTGTTATGATGTTTTTGTTTGTTTGTTATGATGTTTGTTCTTTGTTGTTTGTTGTTTGTTGTTTTCAGTGGATGTATGTATCGAAGACCTAAATTGAAATGGAAATATTTAGCAAAATGTATTACTGGGAAAACAATTGAAGAGAACTAAGGTATGATCTCTACTAATTAACTAAGTATCATCTCTGTCAATAGATGACGCATTTGAGAATTGAGATTGTTGTTGTCGAGACTTATCGCATCAACGAGATGTAAAGTTAGGGTTAGTAACAAAATCGAAAAAGTTATTCACAGGGGAAAGAAAAAGTGCCAACTGAAGAGAGTAGATAAACATTTAGCCTTGAAGGTGCATGCCTAGTGGGAATTGAGATTCCATCAAAGTCTTATTAACTCTCCATCTTATCCAGCTAGCAAAGGCATCTTTAATGGAGAATGGCATAACACATTGAAAACCAAACAGAGAGCGGAAAAAATGCCACGAGTCAGTTGTTGTTAAAAGAGATGGTTAACAGTTTTATTATCCTTCCTGCACAAGTAGCATTTGTTGTTGAGGATGAATGATCCCAAGGTTATCTCGAATTAGACAGGCCTGTGTAACATAGCTGCTGCCTCAGTGTAGTTACTTGTGTCCTGCCAGGACACAAGTAACTACAACCTTGTATGCAATTTCCATCAGTTATCCATTTCACCAATTTGAATGATTTGTATTGTAGAGTAGCCTCGCGTGCATGACATGCTTCTCCAACTCTTTCCCAGTTAGCTTTTCCAAATTTTCTTCCAGTAGCCTGCAAGAGAGTAGTGTATAAAATGTTGGTAATTATTCTGTAAAGTGAGTAATTATTCTTTTCTTCTAACTGGCTGCAGGTGGGAGAGCTGAACAGTCAACCAGATGGACAAAGGCATAGTGAAATTCATAGTCGTTTTGCTACTAACATGAAAGAGATTAACCAATACAACTGTTTGGAGATACTTCTCAAACTAATATGTCAAAGTGGGTAAATGTTGCCTTTAACTTTCTAAAGCATTTGTAGAGGAGTACAGATATCTTCTAGGATAAACTACTCGTCTGTTACGATAATATTCATTGCTCATCATTCATCGGTACCTTAACTTGCCATCAGTAAGCAAGCTTGACCTTGATATTGATCATGTTGAAACTTGTGTGTGATAATCAAGTTGTACTTGTATCCCATTGTATGCTATAAATACAGACTGTCCCTGTCCCCAAAAAGTTTGTAAAGTCCTGATGTTTATAACAAACAAAATAATCACTAAGGATAAGTAATTGGCTTCACAGTCAGATTCCTTTTGATTGAAATTCATACCGTGGCGCATTCTAAACTAGGGGTCTCGGGTTCATCCTTGAGAATGGAGAATCTCTTGATAGGGAAGGCTTTACCCCCCTTAGTAGGCCTACCCTTGTGTCAATCGTATTAGTTGGACCAGTGGGTTTCGGATGCCAGATGGTTAGATAAAAATTGAAAAAAGTATATCCAGATCCATTGAATAAGCAATGCTAAGTAATTCTGGAGATATACATTTGGTTTATCTGATATGTAGAGCACTAATTAAGTAAAAAACCAACCTCACTTGTATTTGAGATTCTTAAATGCCTCATACATGTTAAACCTTCCTCCTCTGCTTTAAAAGCTTTTCCTGTTTGACTTTCCAAACAATGATATGGGATTTGTAGCACATTGTGTTTGTCCAATTGATCCAATGACAGTTTATACTTGACCAAGCAAAGGTGTCTGAAATTTCTATGTGTGGTAGGTTGGTGTTGGTATTCCTGTTATAGCATCCTTAAATCGCATAATTTTCATCAGGAGATCCCGTCTACCATATTATTGGGAGTTTGAGTGGTAATATTTTATGACCACTTACCATTTAGGCTATATATGCAATAAACTCCCCAAAAGCTAACACCTTGATACAATGAAGTTTAATCAAGTCTAATAAATGTGACATTCCAAACTCATTCCCTACCGATAAACAAAAAAAAAATTCCTTTCATACAACAAAATAGACCAACAACTATCAAAGATTATATTTATATATTACATACCACCACAAAAGATTTGCAATCACACACACCCACAACTCGCAAATGCAACCTCTGTATTATTAGTATATTACCCAACAAAAATAAACACTAGTCTATAGTTGCTGATTTTCTCAAATTCTTTAAAAAAAACAACATTTTTTATTACCAATTTGGTGTGAAGAGATCGTCAAGAAACAATGTGTGTTTGAGAAAGTGTTTTCTTAATTTCATCTCTGATTAATTTTAATTAGGCTAGAAAATTTTACTCTAGAAAATAGTTGATAAGAAAATAAGTGTACAGAGTGGGGGTGATTTTTTTCTTCTTAATTATACAAGTCAAACTATACTAGTATAGATTAATTTAAGTTGGCTTCATCTGATTAAAGTAAATAAAAGATAAGACAATCTACAAGGATGTTAAGTATGAAATAAGAAAAAATCACCTTGTTGATGTAATTAAAAAAATGAATAGAAAGAAGTACTAACATTAAATATAATTCAAAGCTTAAGATAATATTAAGAACACTATAATACTAATTATCAAGGTCAACAAGACGCTTTTCATTAGCCAATATTTGTCCACGATAGATAGGTTGATCTCAGTGTATGAAATCGAATTCTAGTCTTTTCTTAAAAGATGGCTTTAAGATCTCCAACAGTGTCATTACGCTGAACCTTAACATTAAATATACAACTCGTAAACTTATTGCTCGATATTGATTCATATCGAAGGATTAAGGTAGATCCTTTCTTTATTCCTAGAGAAACAAGAGTTTGAGGGTTATTTAAAACTGCACCCTCGTACAAAAGCTTCTGATTCTTAAAAGAAAATCCAATTTGCTCCTGAATATAAGATTTTAACTGTAAATAATACTATCATTCGGTGCTGTAGTACCATCGATAATGTCCTTCGATCCAATCGGTCCCAGAAACAGTTATAGAGTTTGAAACCAGGCGTTTGCCTGTCAGGCCTACAATTACTCCTCCGGTGGATCCTCCACCATCGGAATCGGAGGAGATAACAGTGACAGATGCTCTTCCGTCGGAAATTACTCCTGAGATGGCGATTGTTCTGAGGAATCCTCAAAGAAGGAATAATAACTGGCGCCATCCTTGTTTAGGGATAAACTCCAATTCCAACCGTAGATTTTTGGATTTTGATATCAGAAAAGCTGCTGTTCCTACTCTTCCACAAATAACTGCTCCTGTTCCATTTCATCCGCCGGCGATCAGCATCGGCTACTGGAAAACCTTGAAAAACAAATTGATGAGTAAACTAAAGGTCTCTCTTAAATTCTCTTCATTAGCGCATAAATTTTTTATCCTCCTAAAGTCTGTTTCGGTTGGAGAATGTGTATTTGTATCCTAAATTTTGGTGATTAATTAGAGTTCCTAAATTATGTTTCGGTTGGAGAATGTGTATTTATATGCTAAAGTTTGTTGATTAATTAGTTCCTAAGTGTATTTATATGCTAAAGTTTGTTGATTAATTAGATCCTAAATTCTGTTTGGGTTGGAGAATGTGTATTTGTATCTTAATTTTGTTGATTAATTAGTTCCTAAATTATGTTTGGATTGGAGAATGTGTATTTGTATCCTAAATTTAGTTGATTAATCTGTTTGGTTTGGAGAATAATGTGCATTTGTATCCTATATTTAGTTGATTAATTAGTTCATAAATTATGTTCATTAGTGCCTAAAATTTTGGTGATTAATTATCTCCTAAATTATGTTCATTAGTGCTTTAAACAGGAGCAGTTTGCTTCTCTACAATATCCTACCTCTTCATCCTATGCAAAAAATCTAGGGATAAAAGCTAAGCTCCATTAGTCTACATTTATATTCTAGTTCCTATATTACTTGTCTTGCAATGGTCTGAGGGTTGACCTCTTTTTTCTGATTAATCCGCTGGTTCCTTTCCTTCCATATGAAATACTGCAAGAGTGGCCCTGTATACTTCGTCTGGTGCTTTCCTTGCGCACAAATTTCCTTGAGCCCTGACAGCTTAGAGATGATGATCTATTGTACCATTTAGGAGCTCATTGATTATTGCATGTTAGCGCAACTTTTGGGAAATCACTTGTAAATACAGAATATAGTTTCCTGATGGACAAATGTTCTGTTTGTATAAGTTGTTGTTCAGTAATTCCTACATCTTTGAGTTTTAGTGATCATCCATGATGCTTGGTTGATCGACATATTCCAAATGGATCCTTGATTATTGTTGTAGCAGTGTATCCTCCTTTCTACACAGGTTTTAATATGGCAGCTAGCTCGATTCCAGGTTGTGATATTAGTGACATTAAACCCACCTGCCATCTTTGGATAACAAATCTTTTCCCCATACTAACAGTCCTTTTCCTTGACATTTCTGCTTTCCCAGTCCAAAGGTATCTCCTTAAGACAGCTTCGAGCATTTGGATAAACACAACTATCTGAGACCACGATGTTTGTATAGAGACCAATACGCTCTTAATCAGTTGCTATCTTCCAGCGTATGATAGAAATTTAGCCCGTCCAGGAAGTGACCATTTTGTCTATCAGGAATTCTATATTCTATCTTCATAACTCTGTGTCTGGTCACATAGAATGTAGTTGTATTGTTTTTGAGTTGAATGTAGCTATGCTGACTTGGAATTAAATTGATGGGTATGTATGTACTGGTTTCACAGGCACACTCCACAGAGGAAACCTCATTGCTTTAGAAGAGAACTATGAAGTTAATAAATGTCGAGGTATTATGCTATCCTATTTTCAGCTTTGTGGGTTTTTATGTTTCAATCATTGTTCTTTTTCTGATCTTCTGCTATTTTTTCTGACTGAAACCTTATGGGTTGCGTTCTTCGCCGCTACACTTATGAACAGGTTAGTTCAGCCTTTCCTCTTTTTACTCTCATCTACTTAAAAACTTTGGTTATTAATTCCAATTAAGGATCTAAATTTGTATTCTAAACCTTCTCTAGTAATAGTTTGGTTAAATTTGCTTGTTACATCTTTATTCTTTTCTCTGTGATTACTACTACAAGAGTTCATTGATATGTCACATATCATCAGATGCTATATTATCTTAATTAGTTTTACATAATTCAACATATCTTTTTTTCCAAACAAATAACTAAAAGTTAAATGAAAAGAATTAGTTGTCACCCTTATATTTGTACATCGAAACATATATTTAGATATTTTAGTCTAGAAGATTATATTTGAAATCCTTCTTTTCATTTATTTTTGGATGCAAAAATAAGCTTTATATTGAAACATATTAATCAATACAAGCTTTATCGTATTTATAAAAATATAATGTGATAAATATTTATATAAACATGAGATTAGACTTGCATAAATTTTAGATCGTAATAGAAGACAAACGTGCAGTGCACATTCCCAGGACTAGTATTATTATAAGTAGGAAGCTCCTAACCCCAAAGTTAATTTACCGTTTTAACCCTACAGTATTACTTAAATATTAATTTATTAAAAATATTAGTTAAATATTAATTTATTAAAAATTAAATTTGCTGTCAGCCCTAATTTAATTCTTCAGAAATGTATAGCTCCTGTTCGACGTCCCTCGTGATCACTGTAACTGTCGTATAGTTGCTGCTCAACCTTCCCTTTTGCAACGCTCAAGTTCCATTACTTAAATTATCCGTTCTTCAAAACCTTTTCAGATACTTCACTCATCTGTATAAATGTCTCCAAAAACATTTTATTGTCCATTAATCTGTTTCTCTTTTCTGTCCCTGAATCAAATACATCATTATCAGGTAAAAAAATTTCCTGCTCTGTTTTTGTTGCATAATAGTTACGGTCAATTGTTAACAGAACTGTGATCATGAACGAATCAAAGAGGCATATTCTGATTGTTAGGATGATAACCCTTAGACTGGTCCAGTTCATGTATTGTTTTCCATCACCAAGCTGAGCCATCCCAAGCTCGCACATCATCAATAGTTTCTTGGGCAATGATGCCGCAAATTCTTCTATGTTGTGTCATTATCTGTGCATTGTTGTTTTGTCGTTTAAGTGAAAGTATGCATAGTGCTCAAGTAGAAAGTTTTATCCAGGATGATATGAACAACCTGTGATGGAAAACATATATTGGAGTTTATGCAGTTTTCAGTTCCTTTTTATCTTCTCGACTGTTTTTTTTTTTTTTTACTTTTAATCATTAACTTCTGTTAAATGTTGTTTTGTGGTTTTTAAACACTGCAGGTGTTTTACTTTGCTGTAGGGGACAATAGGTGAGGGCGCTTTCTTAAGGTTAATCTACTCTCCTGACCTTGACGCTTTGCTTTCGCTCTGTTTTGATGCTAATCGAAAATATATGTACACCCTTAGTTTCCTCGCACATTGCAATCAGTTTTACTTGATAGCGTTTAGATGGTCTTATATGAACTCGCACATTACGATCACTTTTACTTGATAACTTTTAGTTTCTGCCAGGCAGAAATTATCATTCTCCTAGAGTAACCAATTCAACGCAATGCCAACCGGAGACTAAGAAATCAACTGTTTTACACTCCAAATATCAATAAAGATCTTTATCTCTACGTTTCCCTCTCTAACCATGTAATCATATCTGAAACTTAAATAATTATTTCATGGGAGGGCATAAATTATCTGAAGACATTAAATATAAAAGCTACCTGAAATATGATTCCAACTGTCCCGTTCCACTTTGGCCTGAATGGCCGACTGTATTCAATCCCGGCCGTGACATGTCCTATCGTAGAAAGTTTTATCCAGGATGATATGAACAACCAATGATGGAAAACATATATTGGAGTTTATGCAGTTTTCAGTTCCTTTATATCTTCTCGACTGTTTTTTTTTTTTACTTTTAATCATTAACTTCTGTTAAATGTTGATTTGTGGTTTTTAAACACTGCAGGTGTTTTATTTTGCTGTAGGGGACAATAGGCGAGGGCGCTTTCGTAAGGTTAATCTACTTTTCTGACCTTGACGCTTTGCTTCTTCTCTGTTTTGATGCTAATTGAAAATATATTTACACCCTTAGTTTCCTCACACATTGCGATCAGTTTTACTTGATAGCTTTTAGACGGTCTTATATGAACGCTTTGCTTTTTCTCTGTTTTGATGCTAATTGAAAATATATTTACACCCTTAGTTTCCTCGCACATTACGATCACTTTTACTTGATAGCTTTTATATGGTTTTATATGAAAGTAGGTTGACGGGTTGTTTTCTTACTGCTACCATAGTATTTTACAATTAAACAAACTCTCAAATTAAGACCAACCGGTGTCAAGTCTAATTTCAGACATCTTACTGCTGCCATAGTATTTTACTATTAAACAAACTCTCAAATGAAGACCAACCTGTGTCAAGTCTAATTTCAGACATTATTCTACATTCCCATTGACTTTAAATTTGCTAACCTCCTTGAAATTAGGATCACCTCAATTAAAATATTGATTACAGTTGTCAATTGTTTCTTAGAGGCTCATCCAAAGGTTTAGCGTAGTGGTCAATGAAGTGGGATAAAGTCAAAGGAAACCATAATTCCTACCAGTCAGAAGGAGCAAGTCATTATATACATGGCATGGTCTCTTTGAGTCTGGCTTTTGTTTATATCTGTGTTTCATTCTGTCCTGTAGTTTCTCTCTTGTCTTTCTCTTCTTGTCCGTTTTTTGCCTGTATCTCTCTTCTCTCTCAAATGGCAGAAACAAGAAATGATATCATGTATACTCTTTACCTTCAGTTAAAGATAATGGAAGACCACCAACAAAAATTCTCTGTCTATAAGTTACTAGTATCTTCATGTCCACCTTATACACGAATAGAATAAACTCTTTAAACATAAACCAAGGCAAAGAGTAATAGTAAATGAAGGAAAAATGACATTATGTGGTGCTTTCAGGAGAAAATCCACCACTTGGTATTCGTTGTAGTTGTTCTTTTATGTTTTGCTCCTAATAGCAGTCCTAGCTTTGATTTAGGTATTATGCCTTAGGATTCCTGCTGCTGAATGTTTACTAAAGTTAACATAGACATAAAATTGCAAAAACTTAGCAGAGAGGAAGAAGTTTTTGTTGTCATCAAGCTCCATGCCTTAAATTTCTATTATTCAACAACTTATATTGATGCTTTTCTATCCATTCATGAACAAATTTTTGAGCAATTAGCTTAGCTTTCCTATTTATTTTGAAATCTACATATTGTGATATGCATATTGTTTTTTAGGAATGTTGGATTGTCATTGACAACAAATCTAGCATATACCTCCAGATGTGTTCTTTGTTTTGTTAGTGTTATTTATGCTTCTGTTTAGTTTTTTGGTCTATGAACTGGAGATTTGGGAAATTTAGTTCTGCAGGCATCCTTTTGAAGTGATTAGACCTTGCTTCTTCCTTTTTTTGGTATAAATTTCGCGTAATTAGATAAGCTAACAAGCTGAAGATGCAGCCATTAATGTTTGCATTAGGATAAATTCACATCACACCTCTTGCGGTGCGTATAGCCATATCTGAAGCGAAATGTGAATGGAAACACATCATCTCTTTTTCCCTTATAGATAAGCTTTGCAATGCTTCTGCAGAGTTGGATATAGCTACCTGGTAAACAATTTAAGATTCTGTAGGCTTTAGAAATTTCTAAGGAAAACTAAAATAAATTACAAAATAGATATATAGCATTTGCATTGTAAATCAAGGACAAGTATAATTTTTCGCATAAATTTTGTTGTTTATGAAATTAAAAAGAATCAGCTCTTGTTCAGGCTTCCAACAAATCAAGCGAACCAACTGTTTTGGTTGGTAGTTTGTGAGTACTTAAATTTATGCAAGAAGCCAGATGACTATTGAAGATAATACAACATAAATCCAAACAGGCAGTACCATGTTATGTTGAGCTTATTGCATACTTAAAAACTACAACAATATAACAATTTGATGGAAAAAAAGTAAAAGAGAGTGTTGATGGCTCTTACTTCCGTCGCTCCACAGTTACAACTCATTTCCTCATTTCTTTGGATCTCTCCTTTTTTTTTTTATTGGCATTACTATAGTGGGATTTCAATAAAATGAGCTTCATTTTTTAAGCTTCTTATTACCTGCGGGAGTCCCGCTGCCATTAGCCTTCCATGAACTTTACTCTCTTTTATTTGTATATTGCCCTTTGATAAATCAAAGAGATCGCTGAGAGAAATTGATATTACTTAAAAGGCATGGTTAAGTACAAAGCCATATTGAGTTAAAACATTAGATATGGAATCGTATGTTTCTACAATTTGTTCTAGATTGTCACCATTGATGAGAATGCCATTAACATATACCAAGACTTTCTTTGTACTGCAACTCATAGCTCTTAAGTAGTTCTCTTTGGATATAGGTTGGGTATATGTCCATTTAATTTAAGGCTTTTTAAACTGAAATTTTGTTTGATTTGTCTGTTTTGGCCCTCTATTTTCCTTCATTAATCCAGCACCATCAATAATAATTTTATATTAAGTTTTAGTCATTAAATATCTTATATAAATGGATATCAAGTATATGTGTAACCCTCACCATTGGATGAAACAAGCTCAGCTGATATGTCTCTTCTTCTTTCATTTTGTTTTGTTACTTAAAAGCTTAAATCCTCTCATTTATCATATTTCTTGTATGATCTCTTTAATCTTTATTCTTATGTAGCTCTACTGGTTTTATTTTAGTAATTGTTTTCTTTTTTCTATATCTCACAAATGATTGTGTTGTATTTCATAATTCAATTATATGTATGTAACTTGACAAAAAAAAAATTGTCAAAATTTACAGATGGCAGAATTAATAATTTTGAATGAGCCAAAGAAGATGAAGGGTACATATATATGTAATTATTATTTATATATGTCAATTAAATATTTAAACAATGATTATTTTATAACAAATAAATACTTTTATTTTGTAGGTGTAGACTATGAAATTGATAATGATCTACTAGCCATCCTAAGGAAGACATATGTTGATCGAATTTCTTTACAACTATTACAAAACATCAGTCTCCTTCGACGACAAGTTCTCGATATGTATGCATCTATAAAAAAGTGGAGGGTGTTATTTCTTAAAAAGAAGGCGGAAGCTTTAAGGCATTAAATATTTTGTAACTATAATGTCGACATTTGAATTATGTGTTGTAACATATTTAAAAAAAAGAACTTTTAACAAGTTAAATACTTGATATATTATAAGAATTGTATAATTGAAGTCGTTATAATATTAGTTTTCAAAACAATTCACTTGATAACAATATTTTTGAATGATGTGTGATCATAATATCAGTTGAATATGTTGCACCGTTAATTGATTCGAGCTTGTATTTTACACATCATACACTTATATTTTAGAAGTATTTATACTAATTAGCATGGTATACACGTGCAACGCACATGTTCGAAAACTAGTATTATTAAAAGTGGAAAGCTCTTGTCTTCAAAGTTGATTTACCATTTTTCCCTTATACTAAATCAATTTTTATAAAGCTCTTGTCTTCAAAATTGATTTACCATTTTGCCCTTATACTAAATCATTTTTTATAAACTAATTTTTATTTACACCATAATTTAAAAAAATCTTCAATTAAATTAGTTTTCAATAACATGAATTGAACGGATGATTTGAAAGTGGAGTAATAATACTTTAATTATCACACTTAATTCAATGATTTAATAGGGAATCCCCTGGAGAAAAAAGTAAAAAGGGAAAAAAAATATGTAGGCCTACATCAAAAAAATCGACTGTATCCATCTTCACTCCAATAAAAGAACAAAAGCATTGGTAGTTACCAAGGCGAACATTGTGTTCCTTGGTCAGAAAGATGTTTGAGCACTGCCACAGAAAACAATGCAAACATAGCAGCCCTACAGTACGATTACATGAGAGTAAAATAATCACCAATTTCAAGGATATTATAGTCAACTCAGCACTTGAAAACAAAATCAGGCTTCTCACCTTCTCTACCCATGCTTCCTTGAACTCAACAATATATGGATGTTGAAGACGAGCGATCAGTGCCATCTGCACATCCAAGTTGCAAGAAAATACATGTCAAGAATTTTGAATAGCTATGCATTTACATAAATTTACATAGAGAAGAGTCTCATGCACCAAATAAACAATGAGAGCCAAGATGAGAACATATTGAGATGAAAATTGTACATGATAGAGACAAAATGGAGCACAACTAGAAAATATAAGAATTTAGCCACATTAATTTCTTGATGTTTCACTTGTATATGTTGACACCCACTTTTGACCCTCCACAATATAAATTAATCATCGAGCTTCTTCAATTACAAACGATTTAAAGTTATTAGTTCTATAAAAATTTCAAAAAAATAAAAATAATAAATATAGTTGGCAAGTCATTTTAAATAGTTTCGTCACTTTGTAAATGATATATATGTTTTATATAATTATGTGTACAATTAATGTATTTTATGAACATTCAAAAATCCTCTCAGAGATTTATTTTTATTTTTATTTTATTAGTGATGGTTGTAATTTTGAATTAATGGGTCTTATGAAATTCAAAATACTTGTAAGTTATTTTTAAAAGATTTTGTCTTTTGTAATAATTTTAAATAATGAATACGTTATTTCTACAATCACATTATTTTATAAATATTTTAAAATCATCAAAAAAGATTTTACAATTTTTAGTTAAATATTTTATTAGTTTAGTTTGGTTAAATTATGGTCATAATTTTGAGTAATTAATTTATAATTAAGTTAATTATTTTATTTCGTTAAGATTAAGGAGCTCGTTAATTAATTAATATTAATTCGTCTTATTTAAGTTTTAATCAAATCTACTAATTGACTCAATTTGGCTAATTCTTTAAAGTTCATGGACCTTGTCCTTCACCCATCTTATAAATTTTTCTTGATAAGCCTAGATTTGGGCCATTTTTTATCCCAACACTCTCCAACCTAGCAGCCCAAAACTCAACCCCACTCTTAATTCCCAAGCCCATTCCCATTCCTAATTCCCTAAAGATCCAACCCAAAAACCCATAAGCTCATACGTACAATACCCATTCCACACAATACATACAATATATCCAGACAACAATTCAAAGCGCCCAACAACAATCAGCAGCCGCGACCCCACTGCCCATACCGTCTTCTTCACGCAGAAATCCTGGCAAACCCGAAAATTCAGCAGTAAATCTCGGCGCGACAGTGTCCGCCCATACGTATGTCATCCTCGCGTCCAATCGTCCCCATTTTCCCCCTTTTTCGGGGTTTCAAAGCAACAACAACTCCCTATTACTTTTACTGTTGCCTCGAAAAGGAACGGGAGATTCAAAATTCAAACAAATTTTACCCAAAAATCAACCCTATCCTCGATTTATTTAAGATCCTTTTCTCGTTGTGTTTAAGGGGCAGAGACATGTTTTAGGGCTTGTTCTTGGACAATACATTCAAGAAATTTTAAAACGATTTTTCTAATTCTAGGTTCTAAGAAAGGTTTCGTCTGAAGTTACTTAGAAATTCTTGGTTTGCTGCTCGAGTCGAAGTTGTGCGAGACCTCTTGCTAGTCGTCCCCAGTTGCTGCCCCGAAAAAGGTAATATCCCTTTCCCTTTGCTAAGTGTTACTCTTCTTGCTGATGAAATACGTTGTGTTATTGATCTTCTTTAAGCTATTTTTTTTTGCTCATGTTCTTCCTTGATCGACTGTTGATGTTTGTTAATTGGTCGTTTGGGTTTGGAGTCGATGCTTTAATTGTTAAGGCATGAAATGTATCTTCTGTGTTTGATTTATGCCTAGAACTGTTTGATTAAGCTTGGTTTTTTCCTCTAGATTTCAGTGTTTAATGGCATGTTTCCATGACCTATGCACTTCTGGGTGATACTTGTTAAAATGTCCTTATTTGTTGTTAGTTTGATTGTGTGTTTACTCTTTTGGTATTCCAAATATAGTAGTTAGTAGCTTTAAGTTCGAAGTTTGAGGAAAACTTTAGTTTGGTTGGAATTGTTTGTTACTGTTAAAATAATTATCCACATAGGTTTAAGATCTCTTTATCAATTAATACGGCAAATCATATGCGGAGTAAATGGCGTTTGTATGCTAACGGTTTAGCTTTCTCTGTTTCTCGATCTCTTTGCTGCTGCACTATTTTGAATAACATGTTAGAGACCTTTCCATGAGTTGTTGCCTACTTCTTAAGGTTCAAATTTTCTTGACTACCTATATCGCGTTTCTTAATCCAACGATACTATTTTCAACTAGTGAAAGGCATCTGTTCATCTGCCCATTTTTTTTTTAATTTTTTGTTGTGCTCTTCTGTAATGTGTTTTCTTTAATAGAATTTGGGAGTCATTTGTGGGGTCCTAATTGTTTTTCTTTGACTTGTTGCATCGTCCTCTCTAGTTTATAAATATGCTAGTAATGTATGTAGGTTTCCATGTTGGTTCTCCTTAGTTAAATTTTCACCGAAGACTTTGTTCATTATAGCCATTTGTAATTAAGTTATGATTGCTTATGATCACTGTAATGCATATTGCTAGTTACCATGTCAATTCATTATTTAAATGGTCATTGTGTTCTCTAATGTCATCACTTTAAAACTTCATGCTGTCCATAGCACTTGAAAAAAATGAGTTAATTTCATAGAATTGGTCTTATGTATTTTGCTTCACCAAAATCGATTCGGTTGCTTTGAATTTTAATGTTTAGTGACTAAATGTCAAGGTTAGTCATGCCTCTTTGAGCTTTGCGTAAGTTGATGTTATTCCTCCATTTTGAGTGGGAGTTTAAGTGATATCGATTTTTTCTCATGCCTATTGTTTGATTCATGGTCAAATGCTCAAGTCCTTTTTGTTAGTATACGTGTTTATTATTGCCTTTGCTTAGTTTCATGTGGCATTTTTTAAAAAGGTTTTAATGACATCGATTCCAATAGTTTGGTCCATTTCTGATTGTAATAGTTGTTTCTTTATCAGCCATCTTCATCTAGATAATTAGGCACAAGCTCATTATTCATTTGAACATTCCCAGCCTACTTGCTTATCTATAATTATTATCATCTACTATCCTATTTTATCATGTGGGGGTTGGTTTAATTTCAAGTGAAGGTTCTTCAAATATTGTATGTTTTTTTTTCTTTGTCATCTTTGCATACATTGGCATAGTGAACTAATCACATGTGTTTTTACCTTATTTTAATTTTATATGCTTTAGTTATATTATAGAATTTTAAAGTATGCTTCAATCTCTAATTTTTATCTTGTTTTTTTTTTATTCTTTTCTATACATGAATGCCTCTTCCTGAGTCTTGGAAGACTCCCTCTCTTTGCATCTCGTGGATTGGGCCCTACAGGCCTAATTCTATATTTTCTATCGAGTCCAAAATAGACGACGAACAGGTCCTTGAAGGCAAAATGTTGGCTGGAAATTGAAACATGAGCCTCCAAAGGCTCAAAAAGTGGGCTGTATACAGCAGTATACACTCACTATACAGAGATACAAGTCGAAAAGTGTGAAAATACAGGGCCGAGGGGAAATACATGTGTTTGGAAGCAAGAAATACATGAAAAGGGCTGATATACATGCTAATATACACTAATATACACTAGGTGTATACAAAAACGGGTTTAGTATTAACTCCAAAAATTTTCAGCAAAATTGGCCCAAAAAGGGGGCCCAAATTCATTTCTCCTTTACCTTTAAATTATTTAATTGTCTTTATTTATTGTTTTTTTTTATCATTAACTCTAACTTAGAATTGTTAATTAACTTAATTAAATTCCCCAAAGATGAGTTATTTTCTTTGTGTTGGTTTAATTTTAATACATTTCATGTTTTGTGTTCATTTATTTTAGTGATCAAGTATATTGGTCAAAATTTTATATCTTCAATTAAGTTAAACCTTTTGTACTTAAAAGAGATGTTCTTTAATGTGTTTCGCTTAATCATATTTTACTCATTTTAAAATTATTTTGAGTTAAAATATTTTTCTCCAATAAACTTTAAAAATGTTAGTCAAAACCTTTTCAATTAATCAAAAAATAAAAATACTTACTTAGTCATTTTCTCAAAAAGGTTAGTCAATTAATTTAAAATGATTTTTATGCCTTAATTTATTAAATTGGTTTAAATTATTATTTCAAAATGAATCAAACAAATTCTAATTAATCTAGTTTTTATTAATATTTTAATAACTTGTATTTCGGGTCAAAGGTTCCATTTTGGGATCCCTTTCTCTAAAAAATAAAATAATATAAAATATGTCATTTATTTATTTTCTCAAAGTTAATAAAATATTATAAATTATATTTTTTTTAAGAATTAGTCAAAAAATATATTAGTCAAGTCGCAGGTCAACCGCATGTTAGCGGACACTTCAAATTCTTAAACCCTTCTTGAAGTGTAAATTGAACCCCGAACCCTCTTTGGTATTTTCAAATGATTTTTCTATTTAAATCTTTGAAAATTATAAGTTTTCTTAATTTCTTTAAAAAATTAAGTGGCGACTCTTTTCTAAGTATTTTTCTTAAAATGTTTTATATTTAGAACATTTCAAAAGGTGATTTTTCTATAGATAGTAAAATTACGGCAAAACAGTATAAGTAACCAGTATAGAGTGAATTACAGATGTATAATCTTTATCAAGTGATATGAAAACACTCTCAAGGGGCAACAAGAGCTAGTCAAGAAATCGGGTAAAATCAGAATTGGCAAAAAGATAAAATTCAACTCTGAAACCAAAAGAAACTAGATAAAGGGATTCCAAGAGCATCCCTGGTCCCAAATAGAAGTGAACTTCAAACTCAATAGTTGATGAACATAAACTATTCATGACAAAAAAGCCATCATATTCAAACTTTTAAGCTAAAGAAAATATTTTAAATTTCCAGTACACTCTGCCTGAAATATACTATTCAGGAGAAAAAGCCATCATACTCAATGATTTAAGCTAAAGAAAATCTTCTCTTCTTCCAGCACCAAAATTTCTGTATCCTTATTTAATGGCCTGTTTGGTTCCAAAATCTGCTTATTTTGAAATGTGTCTTTTCAGAGGTGCTTTCCAAAAAAGTACATCGGAGAGTAGCAGTTTGTATTTGGCTAATCAATTTGTAAAACACTTTGCTACTATTAGAGCAACAATTTGTGTTTGGCCAAGGTCAAAGAAGTGCTTCTGGAACAAATCTACTTTCTTCAGTTTCTGAAATACAGCTCTTGCTACTACTCAAAAACACTTACTTTTTTCCTAAAAGCTCAGCCAAACAGCTCAACTCTATAAAATAAATACTTTTGACTTCCTAAGATACTTGGCTAAACATACTGTTAGTAACTCCACAAAGAAACAAATACACAAAATGCTAAAACAATAACCAATTAAAATTGAGAAACAACACAATGCAACGTTCAGTTTGTCGAGCTAATCGAATCTTCTTGAGCACATACCTATAAATTCAAGATACCCCACAAAGAAACAAAATCAATAATACATCAAATTCAAATCTTATAAGCATTTTCAAGAAAAAACCAAACTTTTTAATTACTTCTTTCTTTCTTGCTTGTGATTAACTAAAATAGCAGCACCAAATGCTCCACGCCCAATCTGTTCCATGATCTCATAATGTTCCATTCTTGACTCCATTACTATAATCCTAAACTAAACACTTGAATAAATCCAAAAAAAATATGCCAAGAACTCTCAAAAATCAGTCACACTATTTTCTTCATCAGTCAAAACAACTAAAAATTTAATCTTTTTTAGATCAATCCCAGAGAAAAGAACAAAACTTCGATACCCTTTAACACAAAACACATAAAGGTTGCATTTTTATTCAAGACAAAGATACCCACAAACACAAAACACATAAAGATTGCATTTTTATTCAAGAATGGTAAGATTGAACTCAAAATAGGCTTTTGGGTATTTGAGAAATCAAATGTAGAAGAACACTTTTTTGGGTGAAAAAAGAAAAAGGGGTGGATCTTCTTAGAGTGAGTGATGTATTGCTCCTCTTTTTAAAAAAATAAATAAATTAAAAATCTATATTATTATTATTATTATTATTATTAGTAGTAGTACTATAGTATTTTGCTTCTTTATTGTTGAAGAAAAGGGGTTGATCTGAAGAAACAATTGTCACAGTTCTCAGCTCTGATGAATGCATATGTGGAGTAGAAGAGCATCTATGAATTATTTTTAATTAATAATTGATACTCAGGCAATTCCAAATTTCCAATAATATGTGATTCACTAGATTTCTTTTTTAGTTTATACTAGGTAATTTGCCCGTGCTTTGCACGGTCATAAATAATAATTGTATTGAACTTGCAAATAATTCTTTACTAATATCCATACATTAAAAATAATGAAAAAATAGGTTCTTAAATTTTTTTTAACAATATTATTTATCATTATCACATAACTCAAGAACCTCTAATGAATGAATTATTCAGGAAATAATAAATCATTGGTTCTTTAATCAACATTAAAAGGAAAATAAAAGAAGAAAATAAGAATATATATATAAAGGTGTTTCGTAAGAAAAAGAACACATTTAAGTTGCATAGATTATAAAATTGTGATATATGTCTCAGAGAAAAATTCAAAAATTTGTTAACAGATTCAAAAGAAGAAATTACGCTTGAACATGAAAGCAATTATAACTTTGAACTTGCATAATAAATTTCTTCAATTGATAAGTGAGAAACTTCATATCTATGTTAAAATAGATAATATGTAAGCTTATATATAGTACTTTAATATTAAAACATGAATTCTTGGAACCGAGTACAATAATTATTTTCTGCACAATGAATGTATATGTTCAATATAACTGGAGACAATAACTTTGCAAAAACATAAACAACATAGTTTAAAACATGTATTCAAAAGCAACAATTAACATCATAAGCATAAATTAATGACTGTAAAACAAATACCAGGATATGTAAAAATAGAATGAAATAGAAAAGAAAAAATCGAGTCCACTGAATGCATAGTGTCCCCTTAAGAAAATTATTCCCCTCTAATACCTGAGGTTTAAAGAATTAGATCCTCTTCGGATGGAACGATTTTATCACCAGCGTATTGATACAAAAACAATGGTGTTAGTAAGCCACTCAACAGGAGCAAAGTACACAACTATTTAATTGTGCAGAAGAAGAAGAAGTTCAGAATTTTTGTTGTTTTAAAATGAGAGAAAATCCCTCTATTTATAGACAACAAAGGGTAGTGTAAACAAGTGTTTATTGTGCCTTATCAGAAAGGTCACAACTCTTTGGAAAAGTCACAACCCTTCGGAAAGGTCACAACCTTTCATAAACGTCACAACCTTTCATAAAAGTCGCAACTCTTCATTAAAGTCACAACTCTTCATAAAAGTCACAATTTTTCATGAAAACGAAAGGCTACTTTTGGAAATAAATAAATTAAAGGGAATCATGATCTGTGGTGGCACCACGTAGGTGGACCTAAGGTTTTTTTTTTATATATATATATGATGATCAGAAAGAATAATATTTTTTATATTTAGAAATAGTTTATGTTTAAACTTTTTGTTTTATAAGATGGTTATCACAATTCTTGCCATTTCATAATATTGTGCTATATTATGTTATATTATTTTAATTAGTATAATATTTAGATAGATTGTATCGGATCTCATTATTTCATAATATCCAACATTAATAATCTCAAAAATATTTTTTGTAGTATTTTTTTAATAAAAATAAATAAGATATGAGGTAGATGAAAAAAATTAGGAAGTTCAAAGAATTAAATATTATAATTAATAAAATTAAATAACAATCAAAGTAAATACTACAATTAAAATAATAATAATAATAATAATAAGAAGAAGAAGAATATAATATAATAGGTAACAACTAACAAAAGTCCAAACAAGTTGTTAAATGATGTAATTTATAATGACATAAATATTCATAAATTATTTTAAATTACGTTTCTTTTTTAAAAATCTTCTTTTTTAAACTCAACTCTACATTAAATTCAGATAAAGAAAATAGTAATAATAAAGTAAAATGTTCTAAGTAATAATTAAAGTTTTTGAAAGATATAGTTTATTAGTTTAATCATGATTAGGGTGGTAGGTTTAGTTGCAAATAAACCAGTACAACTTCCAACTAATTTTTTTTCTCTCTCTACTTTCTCTCTCACACATACACATAGTTAAACTATTTGTGCCAAAATGAAATTTTTTTTTGTTATTTTTGCAACTTATAAATTTGTATCCGGTGATTAATAATGAAAAAAATGTTATATAATGATTAATAATTTAAAATTTTGTTGTAGATTAGTTTAGAAAGAATTGTGAGTTTTAAATTTTAAGAGCATTTTATCCTTTCTAAAATGAGAATTTTTAGTTCGAATCTATATCAATTATTCGAGTCATAGAGTGATTCATGAACACTGAATAAAATGTATTTTTTAAAAATATTTTTATCTTTAAATAGTTCAATTTATATATTACTATCGTACCCATTATTTTTCTACATTATATCTCTTATATATAAAATGAAAAATGATTTTTTCTAACTTAACGTGAATATTATATAAGGGACATAAAAGAACCTTTAAAATTGTATACTATTATAAATTGATATTCTAATAATTGGCTTTAACGTAATCTTATGAATCAAAAATAACTTTTTTTCTATTTTTAGGAGGTAGAAATATGATCTGGATTAGTGCTAGACCCAAAAAAATTTGATGAATTGTGTGTTTATGTTAAGAATGTGTAAAATTAAATATACACTTTTAATAATTAATATTTAATTATATAGACTATACGACTTTTTAATAAAAAGTATGCATCAGACTATTCGACGCTTAAAATGACTTTCTTCCTGATCTACATATAATTTACTTTTTTTAAACCTTACCTATATATAATTTACCTTTCTCGGACCTTATATATAAATTATACTAAATTTATTATTGTTGTAACGTATCTTTTGAAATTGAAGCATTCATTATAAACTTATTGAGTACAATTATAGTTGACTAATAAACTGAGTTACTCAAATTATTTATAGGGTAGTGCAAAAGGGTCAGAAAATTTGGTCAGAATTTGGCCAGAAAATAAAAAAAGCCTATAGTATTCTTTTTATTTAAAGTTAAACTGATTTGTTTTTCATTTTTTAATTAAAATGTATTACAGTTAAAAGGGTAAAAATAATTAAAAAAATAAAATAACATATTTTTTTAATTTTCTGGCCAAATTTCTGGCCAAAAGGATTTTTCCATTATTTATTATTATTAACCAAAAAACAAATAAAAAGTATAGATTTCTGCTTTTATGAAATTTGTGTATAACGAGGTGAGTTGGTCAGAACCATGTGGTTTTTGCTCTCTTAAATGCATCAGCATGTGCTCATTCACAAGTCCATTTGCCTCCTTTTTGTTTTTGTTTTTTTTTTTAAAATTGATATTTAAAATTTGATTAATTTGAATTTATATTTGAAAAATGACAATTTCTTAACCCGTATCATTTCATTTTCATGATTCAAATTCGAAATATTTAAACATATGAGTAAAAAAGATGAATAAATACTTACTTAAAAGTAGAGCCAAAATTTAAAATTGGTAAGTACTAAATTTTCTATAGCTCCTTTTAATTACTATATTTAATGAATTCATTAATGAAAAAATCTTTTTGGCTAGAAAATTTGGCCAGAATTTGACCAGAATGATATTTTATTTATGTTATTTTACCTTTTAAAACATTTTTACCCTTTTAACTTTAATACATTTTAACAAAAAAATGGAAAAAAGATCAGTTTATTTTAAAATTAAAAAAATATTATAATTTTTTTTAATTCTGACCAAATTCTAGCCAAATTTTCTGGTCATTTAGCACTTTCCTTCATTAATATATATATATATATATAATCAAAGTAGTAGGTTTTGATATTATTATTGGGTTTAATGTAGCTATAGATTTTAGAAATATTTACAAAGCATGCCAATTGCCTTTAAAAATATTTATTTAGCGACATTTCAATTATTACAATTAATTAATCATCACTAAAGATCATTTTTGACATATTGTTACCGCAGAAAATATGAGATGTAATTACCACAGAAAGCATGGGATGTAATTACTTACTACTGTAATAATGAAATTACTTAAAATGGATATGAATAATTTAATTGATTTATGAAGCAACTATATTCATATTAAACCTTCCTAAAGAAATAAATAAAAAAAATCAACCTTTTATTACTTCAACTACATCTTTGACTTCAATGCTCAAACTCGAGATCTTTGATTAAAAACAGTAAAAAAAGATTAAAAAAATTTATCAATAAATTCTTTATTCTCCTATTGAAATCTGAGATCTCAAATTAAGAATAAAGAAATCTTTTATTCAAAACAATCACTAATTGTATTAATCTTCAAAACAATACATGTCATGTAGTTAACTTGTCTCCTTTTTCAGTTTAATATGGAGTAAACTACAAATATAAATTAAACTCATACTAACATGGCAAAAAATAAGGTATTTATTGTACTTTATTGCATGTCCTATATATGTAGTTAATTACATTTTAAAAATATTTAATGCAAGATACCACTTGATTATGGTTCTTGATCTGTTTCAAATCAAACAAGATACGATACTAAAAAATTAACTAATGTGAGTATTTTAAAAAAAGTTTGAACCAACTTATTATATAGGCATTTGTTAAGCTTTTCGATCTACTTGTTATACTTTAGGTTTTGTTTAATTAGTTAACCATAATTAAGTGAAAGAAGCATATACACAAACACATATTACGTACATATTGATTTAATATAAACATTTGATACAAATAAGGAACACTTGAATGAAAATGACGAATAAGATTTTTATGTATCACTCTACTAAGTCAAGCCTTTTTTTTTTCTCCAATTCGGTGTTCGATATCCACATTGGAGTCCAACTAAATCCGGATCCACGCCAGAAAGTTCCATGTTGGATCCGGCGAAATTCAGATTCACCCCAGGAAGTCCCACATTGGAGGGTAAACACTCATTAACAAAGGCGACTCTGTATTCAAGGGAACTCGACCTGAGACCTTTGATTAAGGATGAAGGAGTACTTACCACTCCACCACAATCCTTGGTAAGTCGAGCCTTATAAGGACGGGAAGCCCATGGAGAAGTGGCCGAAGTGCGGAGATACCCAATTTTGGTATCATTGTTTGTGTTATATATACTTGTAGCGTGTAAAACCTATAAGTCACTTTGAAATAAATTCAAACGTACGATGTCTAAAGTCAAACTTATCAAAGTCATGTGTCTGAACTTAATTCATACATGGTTGAAGTTCAACCCTTTTTACCCGATGCTAGTTCATACAATTTTTCTCGAAGTTCATACACATATAATTGAAGTTTAATCATTTTTATGTAACTTCAAACATTTTTATCTAAAATTATTCTGAAATAAATAGACACATAAAAAAAAATTAATTAAAATTTGAATACAACTTAAATAATATGTCCTAGTATGAAATGGTGTGATATTTAGCCCAACTCATATGAGTATATCACTATGCTGTTATGAAACAAGAAGATGGGAACAAGAATATTCAATAATTAGCCTGTCCCATAAAGGAATGGTGTAATGTTCAATAATTATTAATTAGGATATTTATGAAAAATAAAAGTGAACTAATAATTAAATAATATATTCAGAGAAAATTGAGAATTGCAAAAAAAAAAACACCAAAACAAAAACGGTTAGTTTAGTAAAAATACATTTTAAAACGAGTCGTATAATGGTGGTGATTAGTAATGACGTGTGAGATATTGG
The DNA here is from genome assembly GCA_029582525.1 of Solanum tacnaense. NCBI lineage: Eukaryota > Viridiplantae > Streptophyta > Magnoliopsida > Solanales > Solanaceae > Solanum > Solanum tacnaense. The sequence continues at coordinate 7,170 of JAJOOD010000815.1, read as the reverse complement.
CCAATAATAATTGTGGTTGGCGGAGGCAATTGATGATCGATGGTTAATTGGTTATGATACTTGACTATAGAGGTGATTGATTGGAAAAGATGAAGGCTATAAAGGTAATTAGTGGTTGTGACTAATAATGGAGATTGGTGATGAAGAAATTGAAGGTGGTCGGTGCATAACAATATTTTTCACTAAGATGATTAAAAAAATGAAGAAAAAGCAAACACATGAAAATATTGATGAGAGTTCAATATCTACTATATATACATAAAAAAAGTAATTTTTAATTGTATATAAATTAACAGTAATATAATTTTCCGTCAAAAAAAATTCAAATAAACTCCATCGACTGTACCTAGCTTCGCTCCTTAGCGGTGGTGGTCTGGTGGAGTCTAAAATGAGTAATAACAAGTGGCCTCTTGATATGAAACATGATATAAAATGACACATCCTAGGTGTCAATTCAAGAAAATTAAATTATATTAATATCTTTTTTTCGTATCAATTTTTGGGATTATATTAATATCTTTTTTTTTTCTTATCAATTTATGGGATGTATTTTACTTAAATACTGGCATTTTCTTATGGTATGACTTAGAAAGTTTTATCATAAAAATGACAAATATTTACATGTCTATAAAAACTTTTTTATTAAGAAAAGATGAACATGTTAAAATTTATTTTTAAATATAAAAAATAATATTTTTTAAATATATTAATAAAAATAATAATATCATATAAAATGAGATACACGTACTATAAAGTTTGAAGGTTTCTTCGATAATACTATATTGAATTTCCTTTCCTTTAATTGGAATCATTCTATGCTGACACTTTTCTAATTTGGATGGTACAACCTATTATTTTACCATAGTATATTGTCTTGTATTATAATATAAATATAATATTTAAATTGATTGTACTATTTTTTATTGTTATATAATTTTCGATACTAACAATTTAAAAAATCAACCTATGAAAAAAGTAAAGTACGATATAGAACTATCGTACAAGGATATGTTAAACGATAAAATATGATTATTATCGTCTCAATTTATGTGATATTTTTCTAATATCGAGATCAAAATGAATCTTTCTTTAATCGTAATTTTTTCATATATTTTGAATTGTCAATTATTGTAACTTATACGAGTAATACTTTATACGTAGTTTCCAAATAAGTAGAATTTTATTTCAAAAAAAATTCAACCCAAATTCAAGATCTTTGACTCTTGAAATTCAAATTGTACCATATAAATCACAGTAAAATAAATAATAAATAAAGACAAAATAAATAAAATAAGATAATGACGCAATCACATCAAATCATTTATAAAACAAAATAGATATTATATATTAACAAATATTATATTTAAACTAACGATACAACTTAATAATACTGGTACCAACCATTCAAACGAGATGTTATTTTCCTTGTCCTTTTCATCATGACTTGGTCATTAAAAATATTAATTTAAACAGCTGTTACTCCCGCGTAGTTGACAATTTCCATATTTTTTCTTCTTCTTTATTTATTTTGGCAATTCTTGAATTGCCTTTTTTTTTCTTTCTTAATTTTTCCACAATTTTTCTTCTTCTTTTGTGAAGAAAATAATTGTGAGTATAATGGAGAATCCACCGGAGTGGGGCGATGGCGGAAGAGGGAGGAGAGTGGTGGTAATCGGTGGTGGAGTTGCTGGTTCCCTCATTGCAAAGTCTCTTCAATTTGATGCAGATTTAACTCTTATTGATCCGTAAGTTCAATAAGTTTTGCTAATTATTATTATTATTATTATTATTTTGATAATCGTGATGTCTGAGTTAGCTTGTCTGCACCTCAATTGATTTCACATGGTATTTGGAATAGCTTTGTCCATCAAGCTTGGATTCTTCAAAATAGAACAAATTGGAAAAAAGGCCTTCGTAGTAATTACTATCTCACTTTCTTTGCTGAAGAAAGTTGGAATCTCGAAAGAAAAATGACTTTTTGAGATAAACACTATTAGTTGAGTGATCATCTGAGAAATCAATCATTGTGGTGTACTTCAATTTGGTTCAATGTGTCTTAATTAGTAAAAAACTGTTAACAGGAAGGATTATTTCGAGATACCATGGGCGAGATTAAGAGCAACGGTAGAGCCTTTGTTCGCAGAGATATCATTGATCCACCACAAAGATTACCTCGCCAATGGGCGTCTTGACTGCAGATGGACATCAAGTTACCTATGACTATCTTGTGGTAGCCACCGGTCACTACGATCCCCTGCCTGTAACGAGAACAGATAGATTGGAAGAATATCAAACAGGTATGTATACATATTACATAGCATCAAAGACTTCTTTAATATATCATCCATGTGCTTAATTCAACCATTTTGTCTGCTTTTCAACGAGCAAATTACTTGTATGTATAATCGTATGAAATGTTTATGCTCGCAAAGTTTATCAACTTTTGGAAAATGATAAAAAGAAGCTAAAGCATTTGTGTTTTGTATCTGTTGAGCAAAGATTCTTTATTTCTAAATTGGCTCCTCTGGCAAGTTTAATTTCACGAGGTTCAGCCAATTGTCTTGATTGTGACTGCTTTACTCTCTCACGAGATGTACTAGTGATTAAATCTTCCCTTTTGTGATCATCCTATTAACGTTCTAGATTACTACTTGATATTACTAGTCAAAATGGCGTGAGGCTCGACTGTTTTTGGTGTCCTTTTTGGAAAATGATAAAACAAAGCTAAAGCATGGTTGTTTTGTATACATTGAGCGGTTCCTCTAGCAAGTTTCATGGGATTCAGTCAATTGTCTTGTCGTGAATGTTGAGATGTACTAGTGATGATATTACTAGTCAAAATGTTGTGATGTCTGACTAATTTTTGCGTCGTTAATCTTGTTGTTGCAGAGAATGAAAAGATAAAAGCAACTGATTCTATATTGATTGTTGGTGGTGGTCCTACTGGTGTTGAACTTGCTGCAGAAATCGCTGTTGATTTTCCTCAGAAGAAGGTAACTTTAGTGCACGACGGATCCAGATTACTAGAGTTCATCGGACCAAAAGTGTCTGACAAGACTTTAGAATGGTTAAAAAACAAGAATGTGGAAGTGAAATTGATGCAATCTGTCGATTTAAGTAATAACACTAACAACTCGGGTGGAAGCAGAACATATTTCATCTCGTCAGGGGAAACTATCAGAGCGGATTGCCATTTTCTTTGCACGGGAAAGCCACCAGGTTCAGAGTGGTTAAGGGAGACGTATTTGAAGGATCGAATCGATAATTTTGGAAGATTGAAGGTTGATGAAAATCTTAGAATCAAGGGTCACAGAAACATATTTGCTGTTGGTGATATAACTGATATTAAGGTAAGCACTAAACTGCATATCTCTTATTTCTTGAAAATGTTTCAATTGAATTATGATGATTCTTTGCTATTAGGAACTTAAACAAGGATATTCGGCTCAAAAACATGCTCTAGTGGCTGCGAAGAACTTGAAACTTTTGATGAGCGGAGGAAAAGAAAGCAAACTTGCAATATACGAGCCTCGACCATCGCCTAAGATCATCGTTTCATTAGGAAGGCAAGATGCAGTGGCTCAATTTTCGTTCACGACGATCATTGGATTAGTCCCCGGGATGATCAAGTCTAAGGATTTATACGTTGGGAAAACAAGGAAAAAAATGGGGCTTCAACCTAAGTAATATATATTGTTTCATTCATGAAATTTAACATCAGTCATTTCATGGCCAAAATTTGAGTTCTTCTACTTACATTTGAGGGCTATAAATATTTTTTTAGTTGTTGTAGTTAATGAGTGTAAGATTTAGTTATTTGGGTATTTTCAAAAAATATTTGTACTTGTATATCCAATATAACTCATATGAGTTGTGGTAAAATAGTTGAGATTTTTCTACCCTTAATTAGAATTTAGGAGCATAAGCCATGGAATGGAAAAAATCATGTCAAGAGCCCCCACCCCCCACCCCCCGTTGAAATGTGCAAATCTGAATTTAGTCGGACTCCAATGTGGATACCCAACACCGAATAATATATCCACTATAAAATATATAACACGTTGCTAACTACGGAAATAATATACATATCATTCTTCAGTTGCAATTGTTGTTCAAAATCATCTAATCAAATCTCCATCAAATGACTTCAAATTTTATAGAGACAATCTCTTTAGACTATTCCAACAAATCTAAACAACACTTCGAATTTCTCACACACACATAAAAAAGAAGACACGATTTGAAATTCAAATCCACTTCTTCGAGCTTATTCAATCATCGCGAGTTATCTTTCTAATTTGATTTTCTAGACACAAATCTTACAAAATCAATGCTCTAACCACTAGTTGAGTCCCAAACATATTTACAAATCGAGTTTGTCTACTTACAAAAGAGGCTTGCACTGGAAACATGAAATAGTATCAGTGGTAAAGCCCCATCTCGAAGACTTGCCTATAACAGCAGACCTGAGTTCACTGTGGATGACATAATAGCTTTAGCGGAAAGAACAAAAAAAATAAAAAAGAACTCGTGAACAGATGTAAAAAATAGCAGCAGCACCTTAGAAGCACTTCTTGTGGACAATGGATGGACCAGACTTGTCGTACTCGCCCTTCAAAATCCACATCTGATTAAGCACATAACATGTTCAAGTTAGCAACAACATGTAAAATTCAAAATAAAGTTTAAAATTGCAAAAGTTATGCAAGAGAAGATATCTGAAGACTGTGATTTTATTACTCGTTGGATAAACACCCTGCAAATGTATATCTGAACCTCTTACATCAAGCATTGCCCTGTGTAGTTGTCTGGTCGCTATCCAAGAAATATAGAATTATATAACATCTAATTATTCTGACAATGGAAGTTGCACTTATTTCCTAAAACTTGTGACCGTTATCCCTGATTATCTTTTAAAAAATTTAGATTCTCTATGAAGCTTAAATATAAAGCTATGTGTTTGATGATGAGCACAACATCATCATATATCATCATATCATATTATATCATATATCATCATATTATATTAAAAGTGGAAAGGTTCAAAATATAAAGTTGAATTACCATTTTATCCCTAAAATAAATCAAAATAATATAAAACAATAAATAATAGATAACATCCTTTGTGAGACAATGAAAATAATAAACAATCTCTTCGTCACTGCCATCATGTACAATGAATAACTTTGTGAGACAGGGGAGTCTCTGTAAACGCCACTCCTTTCGGCCATTCACCAGTTTCTTGCAATGACTGATCTCAAGGAGTTGTAAATTGAAGGGCAATCCTCCTTCAGGAAAGGACTCTATTTCTGGACAATTATTCAGTTCCAGTTTCTTAAGAGATGGAAGGAGTTCCTGCATACGTTCTGGCAGACACTTCAGCTTTGAACAGTACCCAATACTCAGTGACGTCATCTGGGTCCCCCCACATACCACCGAAAGTATTTCAACATTCTCACAATACCAAATAAAGAGACTTTCAGTGGCAGTAGGAATCAAAAACCTAGTAAGGTTCCGGCAGCTGACTACACTCAAAGCTGTACATCTTGGGAGTAACTCAGGTGATATAACATCTATACAATCACATTTTTCCAGACTAAAATACTCCAGAAACATACTCATCTCACCAACTGGCGGATCCAATTTCAATTTCTGGCAACGAGATATCCTTATTCTCTTCAAGGTAGTGGGCAGTATGCTAAAAGGAAAGAAGGCAAGAGAGTTACAATCACCAATAGATAATTCCTCAATCTGCTTCATTCCCTCAAAAACATCTCCAACCGTGCGAGAACCAATTACTTCAAAACTTTTTAAACTTGAAAGTTGGATGGGTACTGTCTTCAAACTGAGTTCAGGGCAATTTATAATGAAAAGCTTCTCAAGTGTAGGAAACTCTCCACTTCCTAGTAAGTGCCATTGCTTCCACTCCGGCATATCTTCAAATCTAAGTTCCTCAAGACAGTTAAAAGGCTTTTTAGAGGATAAGCTGCCATAGAATTCTTCCGTCACCTCTGTTATTCCATGCATCCCTTTAATGGAAAGGATTTTCAAAACAGGGAGTTCTCCTAGTGCTGGCAAGGAATAACAGTTCTTGCAGTTTCTAAGAGACAACTGTACTAGCTTAAGAAACAAAGGATCAGCTAGCCAATTTGGAAATTTTGTCCCTCTATATCCGATGATTACGACTTCTTTTATGTTTTTATGTGGGCTAAGCTCATCAAGAATGTCTCTTTCAGTTAGTGAATTGTCGGCACTACTACTTTCACTCCACTCCAACAATAACTTGTCAACATGATTCTTCTCCCTCATCTTTGCCTTCACCGCTTCCCTACTATCAACCACATTTTGCAACTCTACAACTGATAGAGATCCGTACAAGTTATGTACTTCACCCAAATCTTCCATTCTCAAACCACCTAGAAGAAATTTGGCTCCCACTAACACTTGGAGGCTTTTCAACTTGCTCAGATGTAGCGGCATCTTCAACCAATGAGTGTTGCTTATGTCAAGATGACGCAAGTTAATCAACTTATCCATCTGCAGTGGTAGCTCCTCAAGATAAGCACAAGATGACAGGAGAAGTGTTTCTAAGTTATACAACACACAAATGGAATCTGGCAACCTTTTAATCGCTGTCTGAGAAATATCCAAAAATCTGAGGAGCTTTAATTTGATAAACAAGTCATTTGGCAACTCCTTAATCTTGTAATGAGACAATGATAGTACCCTCAAGGATCTTAGTCTTGGCAGTATGTTATGCAACACCCTCTTGCTTAGAGAGTAATAATTGACATTAATACATGTCGGAAGCAATGTCCTCAGCTGTTCCAATTTGTAGAGGGGTGTCAATTTCTCAAACTCACCACCTTCTCCCATTGAATAAGATAAGTGCCGACTTTTTTCCAACATATCAGATCCTTTGCTCTCTTCCAACCTGATACAAAGTTTTGAAGAAGCAATTTGGGCTAAATCATTGACAAGGTCATGCATTAAGAATAATTCCTCTATGTTCCTTTTAGAAGGATTTGGGACCTTTTCAATAATGATCTTGATCTCAATTCGAGAAAGCACTGGTTGCCTGAATCTTGAATTATCTCATCGTCCTTTGGTACGATACCATTAGCAATCCACAGATGAATAACTTGTTCTTTCCTAAATGGATAATCTTTA
>JAJOOD010000814.1:0-15845 GCA_029582525.1 Solanum tacnaense | reverse complement strand
AATGGTCATTACAAGAGAATCAATTCGATAAATGGCTAAGCACAACGAGATGCAAAGAGTTCACACATTGTCTATGCAACTTCATTTGGCCTCATCGTAGCTGTACATTCATATTCATTCAATTGATAGCACTATTCAAGTCATCGGTATTGATCAAAACTGAGACCTAAATTCTTGCAAAAGAACAGCCACATTCAACTCACGCGGGGTGACACACATTTGCGAAAAATTTAAAAAATTTCGGAAGGGTCAAAATCATTTTGCAATTACAAATAAACGGAAATGGAAACGGAGCCATAACCTCAAACAATCGCAAAGCAGTTTTAAAAATACAAATAAAAATAGACAAACCCAAATCTATTCAAAACACAAGTATCTGAAACAAGCTGACTAAAAGGTGAGCCTCACCCCACCACAATTAAAATCATTTGTCCTTAAATATATAACAATAATCCAGAGGTCAAATTAAAGAAAGATAGAGATAGGTCAAGAGAATAATCCTGGTTAGGCAGCTATTTCAAGTTGGAGTCCTTCAACAGATGTCGCATAAAGCAAAAGGTATGTTGGGGACGGTTGGTGCATTGCTGAGTGATTCATCAAGCTCTGCACAACTTTTCTTAGCATTCCAGTGCGCCTATCTTCAACCCACGCTCTCGAGTGATTAATCAGCTGCCTTTTTGTGCGTTGGCCTACAACTGATCCAGTTCATTCCCATTTTGTGGTCGCGTTTTGGTTTCTGATTGATTCGGCGCTTCGCCAAACAAATTTTTACTTCGTCGAGTTTTACAGAACCTCTCAGCAGTTTTGGATGTTCAAACGGCGGTGACCATCTGGGTCGCCGATATGGTGGGTGATTCACCAAAACTGTCCTGAGCTCGCCGAGTTTTACAGACTCCAAATTTTGAAGATATCTTGAATCAAACAGTAGAATAGATTTGATTGCCTGCTTCTTCGGCGACTCGCCAACTGGGTCTGCTGCTCGCCATTATGCACCTCTTTGGCACCTATTACACTTCAGTCTCTAAAACTAAGACATTATTATTTTACTAGTACGCCAATATAAGATAATATGGGGTTTTAGGTTGCCTCCCAAACAGCACCTGAAATAACGTCGCGGCACGACGCAACTCAAAGACTACTCTTCATCCTCAGAATCACCCATGGTGTTATTAGGTGAATCTTCGGTGAACGGATGATAGTGACCAGTCATTAAATGGGTGATTTGAGTATCCTGCATTTGAATTGTCATGGAGTGAGAGACTGACACTTCGTTTAGCATTTCGACGTTTCCCTTCATCTCATTCATCATCTTCTCATGTGCCTCAATGTTTTGTTGAATGAGTGACAGGGCTTCATCATCCTGTATACCTCTCTGCTTCTTCCCATGCCTACATTCTCGAAGGGAGGAGTGCTTTTCTTTCCCCATGGCTTGTACCTCCAATTCTGTTACTCTAGTAGATAGAGCATTCAACTGGGTAGCTAGTGCGTCCCACTCCTGCTTCTTTTTGGCTTCTTTGTTGGCTTCTACCATGCCATCAAGGAGTTTTGCTACAACTTCATAGGGCTGGTGTAGCATACCGCCCTCTTAAATTTGATCAGCTATATCTCTATTCTCGGGTGCTAGACCCCTATAGAAGCACTCCAGTAGCCTATTGTCTGTCATCCCGTGAGATGGGCATTGTTGCAGCACCATTTGAAACTTCAGGCACATTTCCTGAATAGTCTCATCCCCTTCCTGTTTGAAGGTCAGGAGGTTGTCCCTAAGGTTCAATAGTTTTAGAAGGGGATGATCCGTGTGGTATCCATAATGGTTTTCCATCCTTATTTCCCTGCTTTGATATTAAAACTAGCAAAACAAAACTACAATTTAGATTAGTAACACTAAAACTAGAAAGAATAAAAAATTCTATTTAACTAAGAATTCCCATATAACACCATTCCCGGGCAGCGGTACCATATTTATGCTTATCGTGACCAACGACACTAACCTACGGTATGAGTGTCTATGATCGTCAATAGTATAGTAACCCAACTAAAGGTTGGAGTCGTGTCCCAAGGGAGTGGTTTTGAGAATTGATAGAAAAATAAAATTAAGCTCTAACTAGTCGTAGCAAAAGACATTAACGAACAAAAACAGGGTAAATTAAAGGGGGTGACACGAAAGTGTCAAATATCAAATTGGGGGTTTTTTCACAAGTAGTAAAAATACCAAAACTTAACGAGAAAATCAAGTATGGGGAAATGTTCTTAGGGTGTGACAACAATACAAGTTGAGATAAGTAGTTTGGTACATGCTTTTGAAAGGAGATTTGTAAGATAATAGTGGCTAGGCTAAGCTTTAAATGGAAATAAGTTCCCTCTTGGGCAAGTTACCCCGTTTCAAATGCGTTCCTCTCGGACACCCAATTGCCGCATGAAGACCAGTCTACTCCTTACCCCACTCACTCTCTCGAGCCTAGTGTTAGGATATGGGACTAGGGCTCACCCTCTCGGGATGAACCTCATGTCGACCCACTCGTTAGGCCATCAGTCTAGTGGTCTTGGTTTCGCGACCTCTCTCTCGGGCAAGCCGAAAACACATGGGTGGCTTTGTATTTGCAATTACAAACCCTTTAGATTAAACCACAACCACTAGGTGAAATGACAATTAAACTACATCTAACTTATCAGCAAGCAAGACCCAACAATAATATCAACACATATTTGCTAAATCACACCCCAAGAATAGGGGTTTTTAGCCACACATCAAGAAATAACAAAATACACCTAAAATGCTAGTATAATAAAATGGGTTTCAGAATTTAAACCTTGATTTAAGCAAAGGAAGAAGAATGGAGAAGACCCACTTCCGACTTGGGGAAGACGAAATCTTTCTCTCTTCAAGTCTCCCACAAAACCCTCTCCAAACTTCAGAGAAAAATATCCAAAAAGTACTATTCTATTTTGGAAATTAAAATAAAAGTTCAACTATATAAAAATAAATAGTAAGTTCAGTATTTATAGACTTCAGAAAATAGCGCTGGTGGATCTTTCGGCGAAGTTAGTTGATATCGCCCAATGACTTCAGCGATTCACCCTTCGTCTGTCTCATTGCCGTTTCGTTCTTGCCTTTCGCATCTTTACGTTCTGGACAATTGGGCGGTATACTACTGCTTCACGGATCTGTTCGGTGAAGCGCCGACTTCTCCTTTTATCGCCTTTTTGATCCTTCTCCTTCTGGTCTTCGCGTACTGGAACAAATGGCGGAATAAATCCCTTATGTTATTCGCCAAGTGTGCTTGGCGATGCTCGGGCTTCAGCTTCTTCGTTCTTTTCAGCCTCTTTTGTTTCTTTTTGTGCCCAAATGTCCATGCTTCCACTAAAACTTCAAATACCTGAAAATTAAGAGTTTTCATAAGATATTGAGACAAAATAAGCATTTGAGGACACTATTTCTATCAAAATACAGCCCTAAATGAGTCCAATTTGTGGACTCATCACTTTCCTATCACAAGTCACAATCCTTGAATCCATCATTCAATTCAAGGAAAGTTAAGAGTCATGTCAAGAGAAGTTAACAGTCAAGTTGAGAGAAATTCATAAAGTTTTTCCAAAAGTCTTTTACAAATGTTTTAACTTTGTGTTAAGACTTAAACTTTGAGTTGAGTAAAGAGTAAGAGTAAAGTTCATTTCTTCAAAGATTATATGGGAGCTAAGTATTCTCAAGAGTCAAAAATGTTTTTTAAATTTGAGCAAGAAAGGAAACACCGATTTCCAAGAGCGTTTTTAAGCTAAGTTTTGAGTAATTATCTCAAACCAAAGAAATAGTTTTGTTTTTAAAACATATGAGCTGAGTATATTTTGGGAGTAGTATTGAGCAACGATATGGGGACGCGAGTTCATAATATCTCAAGTCTCCATACACCATGTAGCCATCATGGGTAGAAAGGATCATACTTTTTAGATGACTCCTTAGTGCTTTTTAGCATAGACTAGTGGATCCACTTTGTTAAGGCATTCTATATGACGGCAATGTATAGGACAGTTCTGGCAGTGTGGGAAAAACGATATATCATCACTTAGGCTCATAGTGGTAGTTGTCGGTTAGAGAAACTCCCACAATATTTTATTGCTTTATTATAAGAGTAAACTGAGTTGTTATAGTATCTCTTTAATACATTGAGTTATCACCTATTGTTTTAAATGCTTCGTATAAACTGCACCTTTATTGTTGTTTTTACTATGCATTTGAGTTGAGTTATTCCTCAGTTGAGTAAAGCCAAGGTAAGTGTTCTTTTCAGATTCCTTTCAAGCTTATGTCTTGTTTAATATTCCACTCTCATACTCGTACATTCAATGTACTGATGCCATTTGGCCTGCATGATTTTATGATGCAGACACAGGTAACCAGGATCATCAACCAGGGCCTCATTGATCCAGTTGAGCACTCTGAGTCAGTTGGTGAGCCTCCTTGCTTTCTGGAGGACTCCTTTTACATTGCTTTAGTATATCAGTTGTTAGGATGATCGGGGGTCTTGTCCCGAAATACCTCTTTGTTTTAGAGGCTTCATAGACGAGTAGTCATAGTTCTTTAGTCTTGTATTTGAGATATTTTTCTATAAGATTTGAGTTACCATCTATATTTAGTTTGAATGTTTTATCCTTAAATGTTCTAAGATTAAATTGAGACAGTTGTTGTATAAATGTATTTGATACTTGTAATAATGATTAAAGTATTCCACTGAGAGTCTGGACAGGCGAAGGGTTCACTTGGGGCGAAAAATTGTTCTCGAGTGTCAGTCCCGCCCAGGGTGTAGGCTCGGGGTATGACATCAAACTTTGGTGGTTCCTTCGTTGATGGCTTGGCGGGAGGATTTTCTCGATCCTTTAGGTTAATATCCAGCTTTAATGGGTTCTTTGAACCTTCCCCTAATCCAGAAAGGGAAGCTACCACCTCATTGTAACCTCGAACATCGGTCTAATCATAGTTTGCAAGTACAGCCTCAAACGGCTCATTCATACACAGCAAATGGCTCCATTGTTTCATCAATTACATCAATTGTCGATACTACATGAATATCGCTTGGGTGTTTCATTGACTTACACACATTAAATGTGAGTTCATATTCGTTCACCCGGAACTTCAATTCCCCGCTTTCAACATCCACTAGCGCTCTCCCGGTTGATAAAAATGGTCTGCCCAAAATAATGGGAATTTCATCATCAATCTCGCAATCAAGGATGAAAAAATCAGCCAAAAAGGTGAATCGGTAAACCATTACCAAGATATCATAGAGTATCCCCACGGGGTGCTTGATCGACCGGTCTACCGTCAGAAACCTCATTGTTGTGGATTTTGGTTCAGCTATCCCCAGTTGTTTATACATTGCATATGGCATTAGATTTATACTTTCCCCCAAATCACATAGAGCTTTGGCAAATTGGAGCATACCGATAGTGCAAGGGATGGTGAATGCTCCTGTATCTTCCTTCTTTTTTTATCATCTCATTAGTCATAATTTCAGTACAACTAAGAGGAACTTCAATTGTTTCGAAGTCCAAACTTCTTTTCTTTGTGACTAACTCATTCATGAACTTTGCATAACCCGGCATATCCAACAATGCTTCCACTAATTGTAGATTTATAAAGAGTGTCTTGAACATGGATAAAAACTTGTTGAACTTCTCATACTCATTTTTCTTACTGAGACGTTGGGGAAAAGGAGGGGTTATTTTAGGAAGAGGTTTCACCAATTTTGGGATTGAGGTGCTCTTTCCTTCATCTTTTTGTAACCCCTTGTCAAGGCTTTGTTGGATGGGAATCTCTTCTTCATCAATATATTTTTCTTCTTCATGAACTTACTATTTATCATCACCCTTCGTAGCACCTACAACTACATTTCCATTTCCAGTAACCATATCCAGATTTTTGTCACAATCTTCCCTCAAAGTTGTTATGTATATGGCTTCGCCCCTCCCTATTACTTTGGGTTCCAATTGTGCTGAAAGTTGACTCAATTGACCTTCCAATTGCATGATTGCATCAGCTTGAGAGTTCACTCTATTGTTTAATGACAAGAAATCGGCTTTCATCCCTTTTAGCATGTCATCCGAGCCCTCAACCTTGTCAAGGATGCGAAATAACAAATCATCTACTCGTAGACTACTTGAATTACCCTTTGATTTTGGGCTATCACTCGATTGTGTATGGTACTCTTCATGTTAATCTTCTCTTCTCACATGGTCACTTTGTTTAGCCCACTCTTGATAGTATAGTCTCAGCTCTTCTTCTCTGTGAGAGTTCCAACCTTGATTCCCACCCTGCTTCAAGTGTCTTGGGTGGAAACCCTCCTCACCCTTGTAAGAGTTCCAACCTTGATTCTCCACTGGCTTTGAGTAGCACGAGTGAGAACCCTCCTCAACTCTAAACACTCCCTTTTCTTCTTTTGGTTTTCCAACATTTTCTAGCATTTGTTTTTGTAGCAGCTTCATTGGGGATAACATCTTTCTGATATTCTCATCCCTTTCTTTTTCCTTATCAAGTTGTTCTTGTGTCATCCTAAAACAAAAAGGTGAAACTTGGTCCTCTTGAGTGTACCATGCTTAATTTATTTTCGTCATGTCATCAAGAAGAGATGAAGCCACCTTAAATGATTGCAACCTTATTCCTCGTCGAACCAATTGATCAGCTACTTGTTTATTTACCGAGTCAACACTTCTATAGAAGTATTGTAGATGTTGTTTGGAAGTCCATGAGTTGGGCATTGAAGTAATAGCTTATTAAACCTCAGCCACGTTTCATGGATAGGTTCACCTTCCAATCGCTTGAAACCTTGAATGCTATCTCTGAGTATCATCATCCTCGACGGGGGAAAATATCTCACATCGTCGTGGTAAGATCATCCCTAGAGGTGATGGAATTCTTTAGTAGCTCAGCCAAACATTTGTTAGCTTCACCCGTCAAAGACAATTGGAAAAACCTGAGATGGGCTGACTCTTGTGATACATTCTTGAATGAAAACGGACCATAAACATCCATAAAGTTCTACATATGCTCATGTGGGTCTTCGTTAGCCAATCCCCCATACAGTCGTTTCACTTGGAGGAGATGGAGTGTTGTGTTGGTCACAAAGAATATACAATTCCATTTGGTTGATGGTAAACAGATTGCACCAATTCCACCCAATTGGGTTGGCTTATTTACACTATTAAGATCATCAATATTGCTTCGGTGGCCCGGTTGGCTACCATTACTTCCTGCCTAACATATTTCTACTTCTGTTAAACGCAACCAATAAATACACAAAACAAATTAAATCAATTCAAGTACACCCAACAGAATCCCAAATTAAACTTTGATAGGAGAATTCTAAACAACACCATTCTCCGACAGCGGTGCCATTATGATTAAGGTATCAACTACACCTCATCCGATACTAGATGTAGACAATCGTTAAGAAGTATAAACCCAACAAAAGAGTTGGGGTCGATCCCACAGAGAGAAGTGTGATTTCGAATTCAATTATGAAGTTGTAATACTGAGTTTAATAGCTGAAGGAATAGAATTTATCATAAACTCTTAATAAAACTAGAAGAGTGACATCAATGACAGGTAAAGGGGTTTGAGATTAGAAAACAACCACAACAATTGCCTAAGAATAATCAAATAAGTGAAAGTACATGGGGGATTGACCAACCAATTGCTAAATCTAACTCAATGGGTGTTAATTGATCACCAAAAGTACCAACTCTTTGTGGGTAAGGTGAACTTTAGCTGAGATAATTTTCTCTCGAACAACTACCTTTATTCAATTGAGTTCTCTCGAACCTCAATGCTAAATATGAAAACCAGTCCATAACCTCACTAATTCCACTCTCTCGAGCCAGATACATAAAATGAGTCTTGGGATTCAGTCTCTCGAGTTGAACCCACCATGACTCAACGACTATGAGTGCCAACTTATCACCTTGGTTTTACACTTCTTTCTCAAGCAAGCATAAAACACTTAATCAAGCTGAAATAAACATTCAACAGGGCAATTTATCCGCAACAATAAATCAGACCCACTTCAAATTAGCACTACAATTGATAATCACTAACACCCATTAAGCAAAATTTAGCAATTAATTACATTATCAAATCCCCAAGAATGGGGTTTTAGTTATTCATCATAAAAGAGGAAAATTCAATACCTACTATATGCTCCATAGTTGGGTGTTGATTTCTCAAGTCTTAAAATAAACAAATCTTCTTTCTATTACAGAACCTACTTCAAATCTATTACTCAAAACTCTCAAAATCAACAATAATAGTATTTTTGGTCTCTCTATTTCGTTCCAAAAATGATTTAATACTTTCTCTCTCTTCTAGGAATCAATTTATACTGGTCTAAGATTTAACTTTTTGGGGTTGGTAGGCGAGGAAAGTCGGGCTTCGCCGTTCTCCCTTGTCCATCGCCTTCTTGCTTCATGTGTTCATCCAACGTGCAGTGTAACTTCAGGCGGTTTATATTGGGATCGCTGATCACATTTGCGATGCGCCCTTCGTTCCTTTGGATCCCCAATTCTCTTGTATCTTTACTGCTCATTTAGTGCTTTCGGCGGTGAAATCTTTCTTCGCCAATCTATTCGATGACTTGCCGATATGGAACACTATTCGCCCAAATTTCTTTCATTTCAGACATGGTTCACTGTAAAATTAGGCGGGCTAGGAGCCACTCGGGGATTTACTGAGTGGTTTTGGCGATCATCAGGATTTCTTTTCTCCATCTCTTCAGCTTGTTGGTTCATTTATGCTTGTTGTTGTCCTTGCTTTGCTCCCTAGCCTGTAATACTGAAAATCAAGGTCTTATCATCAGTTTATAGCATATATTAGGCATTTGAGGATACTAAAAACTATCAAACTGAGCTCCAAATGAGTTTAAATTTCGGACTCGTTGATTTTCTCAGTTTTTGTATTTGTTAGCCATAAATATTTTGGTGAAATGTCTTCTGGATGATTTATTTTTGAAACCTTTATAGAATCCTTAGTAAGAAGTTGGGGGAGCAATACGTACAATCTCACAATTTTAAAGTGCATTTTGGTCTTTTGGGGGCCAATTTATAAGAATTACGTGCTTTTCTCTTTTTTTTTCCATGTGTATTAGTAAGCCCATGAATATTTTGTCATTAAATAACAGGCGTGATACCCACTTTTAAACAAGTCAAAATATTTTCTTTAGCTATTGAAATTAGGCATGTTTAATTGAAACATGACTTAGATCGAATGTCTAAATGTAATATTTTGACATGTTTAACAATTTAATTACGTATTAAGATGAAAAAGAACCTCTAAATATTTGATAAACCAATTAGGGTTGTTTATCGAATGGATCGGGCAGATAATTTCGCATAACTGTTTGGCTTTTCGGATATCGGTTTTTAAATTATTAATCTGCTAGTCCATTTATAAGATATTGGTTGGTTTGGTAATGGATTAGCAATTATTGGACGGTTATTGGGCGGTGTATTGGTTAACCTCTAATTTCTTCTTCGATGAACGCACCTCACAAAAACGATGACTTTTAACCAATAACAAGATAAAATGGATAAATTGATCCAAAATTTCAACTGGTTGTCTCATTTTCATTGTCCATTTGAAGAATCTTTTTAAATGACTCGATAAAATGTTGCATACATTTCATGTACATATCCTCAGTGCTTTTATGAGTTTTTTGACTTGCGCTCTATTCTTTAAATAAAAATAGATAACAAAAGAAAAGTAAACAGGTTTTAATGGCTTTATGGCTTTAGCCTTTAAGATTTAGGACTAAGAAAAGAATCATATATATAGTTTCTGCTATATATTATGGTAAAATATTAAATGAAGCTACTATACCTAAAATAAAAATGTAAGAATGGTAATTTTTAACGGGTTAATGGATTACCCAATAAGGAAATTGAATAATCCATCCCCGCATCGATAAGCCATTAATTATAAAATTTTAATCCATTCCCCAACCGTTTATTCGATAACCCAATACCAATAAGCCATAAGCCAATTTTCTGGTTAGCTTATCGGTTATTATTCGGTTTTGAACACCCCTAAAAGCAAGAAAGGAAAGCATGATACCAAACAATTTCTTACACCACATGTCGAAATAAGGGCATAAATCGAAATATTATAATTCCAACACAATAATGAAAAATTGATAATGGTAATTTAAGAGAAACCTAAGATAGCATATCAACTTGAAGGTACAAACTTTGTACTTTTCAAAAGGAGATTATTTACATGCATATAGATGCTTTAGGCAAAAAATGATGACAAAATATGGATGCACCTAATAGTAAAAACAAAAAGAAACTCAAGTAAGATATTTTAAATTCCTATTTTATAATTCCCACAGAATAATCCAGTATAACTTGTTTGCAAACGAAACGGTCCCTTAGGTGTTTGCGCTCAATTTTAAGCAAGCAATTTACAATGTGGTTAAATCGAACACCGGTGACAAATAAAAAAAACTTATCTACAATCTGCATTTTTACAAGTATAGTTTCTTGAATTATGAAATTTCTGCCTCTATGTTCCAAGACCTTTTAAAGTTATTCTTCAACCTCTACAATCGAATATCAAACACACAAAGAGTTTTGTTTACAAAACAAGTTGCAACCTTGTGACCTTCCTTGTTCCAACACACTTCAAAAATATTGTCATCGCCATTGTAAGTTTTTACAATTTTGGCCTCCTTCAATGACCATATATTCATGCATTTATCCAATAAACCACTTTCCATGTATTCACTATTCGGACAAAATACAACAGAGTAAACAGTTTCCCATGATTCAAAATAGAAGAGAACCTACTCAGTAAAAAATAAAAACATTCGACAAGAACGATACAATTAACTTATTCTCACTCCCCTCCCCTCACATCCCCATCCAAATAAAAGGAATAGGTATATAGGTTATCGATAGTTCAATTGCATACAAGTAAACAAACCACATAATACTTGAGCCTGTATTTGAAAGTAAAAAAGTATAATTTTAGTAAGAGTCCCTATTTTTATCTCCTTTAACCTAGTAGACATAATGAGTTCACATATGTTACCTATGTCCGATCAAGCTGTGAAGAAGACACCCTTGTTCAACATCCCATAGCTTCACAATAGAATCAAATGAAGCACTACATAGATAGACAATTAAAAAAAATGCTAAAAGAAATAAAAGGTTAGGTGTAATACATTAAATCATCACACACCAAAAATCCATTTGCTGGATAGATAAAGTGAAATTGTATCTCTCTGGATTATTTTACTCGCCGGGGGATTACAGGTGAGATTGAAATCATTCCATAAACATTACAATGTGACCAACGAAATCATTGAAGACTACTAGTGATACATGTACACACAACAAAGACAATTAGAATAAGCCTTTCCATCTAAAATTACACTAAGTTCATGAATGAAAAGTGTACTAACTCTTATGATCACTTGTTAAAGATTGAGAGTATTGCTTATGCTGCTGAGTCATCAAAGAAGAATAGTATCTCCAAGAAAAACAAAAATATTGAACCATTCGATAGGATGAATGACTTATGGGAACCATTAAATAAATTGATAACAAAAGGTGACGCCTCAGACAATTCCGAAGATCCTATTCCAAAGTTCATGAGTGGTACTCCACTAATCAATCATGTTGATTATGAAAATGAGGCGACAATAATGATGAAGAAGAAGACATTGCATATGTGCCTTCTCCAAAAGTTAAGGAACACAAACTTAGCAAACAAAATGTTCTTTAAAAATTTCATGTTATTCAAGCTATAGAAGCGCCGTCAAGTAGTAATAATAAGAATACTGATAAAGGAAAAGGGAAAAAGGGACGACGTGAAAGAAAGAAACATTTAGTCCTCCTCCTCCACCACCTTTTGGCCGCAGTGGTGATAGTGATGGTGGTGGTGGTGGAAAATATATATGTGCAAATTGTTCAAATTACTAATGAGACACAGCAGGAGGTACAAGCAGTGGTAGTAAAAGAGTAGTGAAGGAAAGAGTTCATCCACTCCTCTTGTACTACCACTGCTTGTACCTCCTGTTGTCTCAATAGTAACTTAAACTTGTGCCATGTTAATATTTGTTCCACCACCACCACTATCAGCATCACCACCACGGCGAATAATAGGAGGAAGAGGAGGAGGATTTTTGTTTCTTTTTTCTTTCGTCCACGTCATCCCTTTTTCCCTTTTCCTTTATCAATATTATTATTATTAATACTTAATGGCGCTTCTATAGCTTGACCAACATCTAATTTTTTGTAGAACATTTTGTTTGCTAACTTTGTGTTCCTTAATTTTTGGCGAAGTCACAATCTCATCATCTTCTTCTTCATTATCATCATCGTCCTAATTTTCATAATCATCAAGATTGATTAGTGGATAAGTATGTGATGAACTTTGGAATTGGAACTTTGGAATTGTCTAAGGTGTCATTGTTACCAATTTGTTCAATGGTTTCCATAAGTCATTCATTCCATCCAATAATTCAATAGTTTTGTTTTTCTTTGAGATACTATCATTCTTTGAGGACTCAACAACATAAGCAATACTCTCAACCTTCAACAAGTGATCACAAGAGTTAGTACACATTTCATTCACTAACTTAGTGTAATTTTAGAAAAACAAGAAACACACTTAATAGATCTCCACTAAACAAAGAAAAAGAAGAAACACACTACTTTGCATCAACAAACACTTATTTAAACCTTCTTAAACTCCAAAGAGTCGACTGACTCTTATTTGTTTCCAACGCGGATCCGGAAGGCCATCCTAACAATAAGGTCTTCCCTGTCTCGGGAAAGGGTCCTCCCATTTTCTTCCAGGGTTTAAATTTGGTGAAATAGTTGTTCAGTGTGTTATTACACAAACTCCGGAAAAATAGCAGGCACATGCTCTAAAAAAGCATGAAGCATTTGCTGACGTTCGCGCCTTTCATTTTCAACATCTAGAGTTCTCTGATTAACTTGAGAAAGTCTTTGGAACTCAAATTTTTGGGCTTTACTTACTTCAGAGTTAAGTAAGTCCCAACATACCCAAGGTTGTTAACTAGTGAGCCATAAAGTGAGTGAAAATCATGGAGACTAGAGTTTATCTATATCTATCTATCTATCTATATCTATATCTATATCTATATCTATATTACCTTAAAACCATGAACTCCTAACCTGAATGTTAAATTACTATAATATCCTTAACTTAGGTTGTGACTTTTTCGATGAGTTGTGACTTTTCCAAAGAGTTGTGACTTTTTCGATGAGTTGTCCAAAGAGTTGTGACTTTTTCGATGAGTTGTGACTTTTTGTGATAAGTTGTGACTTTTTTCAAAGGGTTGTGATTTTTCGATGAGTAGTAAATTTTCCAAAGAGTTGTGACTTTTACAAAGGGTTGCGACTTCTCCGAAAGGTCATGACTTTCAGATAAGACACATAAAGCACTTTTTCATACTACCCTTTGATGACTACAAATAAAGGAGCTTCCTCTCATTTTTCAACCATAATTTTTTTTAATCTTCTACTCTTCTTCTTCTTGCATTTGGAAAATAATCGTGTGATTTATTGTCATTGAGTGAGTTCGAAGTTTAGAGGAATATGAGGTACCACTATTTTGATGAAGTAAATTGTTATATCGTAAGAAGGTATATTCCATAACCACGAGTACTTGAGGAAAATAATTTTGATGATATAATAATTATTTTTTTACTTAATATATACATTAATATGTAATGTTCCAATATATGAAGTTAACATGATGTAGTCTAATCGCATTTGTTTTTGTTAACAATTTCTCTTATGATGTAGATATATGCTTCTGAATAACTATTTCAAAAATTATTAGACTTCTTAAGAGTTAAATAATTCTCATGATTTATTTTTTTGATGTTCAAGACAAAAGAACATTCACAAAAGAATCTGTAATATTATTTTGATCAAAACTTATTATTCAAATCTTTGCTTAAATAAGCAGTATAATTTACTATGCCATATATTTTCTTAATTGGTAATCACGTGCAACGCACGTGTTGAAAAACAAGTATCCTAAAAAGGACAAAAAGCTTTTGGTAATTTCTTCCTAACTACCTAAACCTTGATAGGCAAAGTAAAGGTTTTGGCCCAGTGGAAGGAAAATCATTAAGGTGAGGAAGGAATGTATTGCGAAAGATGAGATGGGGGAGCAAACAACTGTTAAGTTATATAAAGGGGAGGAAGTTGTGGGTCCGTGGAACGGGGTTTCAGGGAACCATGGAGAGGGCGATGAAGAATGAAGGGGGGTGTCTGGCAAAATATAGAAACTTTTTTGCTTATCTATGAACAATGATCCAACCATAATCTATGGCAGTGATATCTAATATACATGTAATCAAGAACCTAGTGCTACCACCACATGTCAAAGAATATTATAAACATGACTGGTACCAATAGATAGAATACCTTTCCAGCAACAACTGTTGATTTGTAGTTCCGATGTCTGATTTGATTAAATGAATCAACAAAGAAAAATAAAGAACAAAAATAGATACTTTGCGATGTTCTCTGAAATCATTCAAGCAGGCATCTTGTTTTATGCTCCATATCTACCTGAAACAATGAATTATTGACCAATTTATTTTAAACAACACAATAGATATTCAAAGTCCTAGAGGAGGAAAATGTGAAGGTAAGATGGATTAAAACAACTAATACATAAATTCAAAACGTAAATAGATATTCAAGGGTACTTAGAAGACCGTAAAAAGTAATTTTCTGAAACATGTGGAGGCAAGAGTCTCCTTTAGCTGCTGCTTTAGAAGGTTAGGATACAAATTACCTCAATTGTGGTATGTTCAGAGCATGAAGCCGACAGGGAATCTGAGGGGTCCCAAACTACTAGAAATTCATTGTTTGCCGATTACAAAATTAGTCGGAATGTAGTCGCAAAATGGGGTTTGCCGATGACCTTCCGACTACTTTATAGTAGTCGGTATCTTGAAGGTCGGAAATTCTTTACCGACTACAGTAGTCGGCATTTTCCGACTACGATAGTCGGAAAATATAAAACAAGAATCGACCATAAAGTACCTAAATGGCCGACTACTGTACTCGGAAACTATTAAAATAATAATTTAATAATTAAAACAATGCCGACTACAGTAATCGTAATAGTTGAACAATTAAATAATTAATTAATATATATTCTGACTACTATGGTCGGCATATAATTTATTTGTTAATCATTTAAGTACTTTTTCGACTACTACAGTCGGTATACATAATTAATTTATTTACTATTTAGGTAATCTGCCGATTACTGTAGTCGGCAATTTTAATTTTCTAAAAAAAATTATATGATATTGCATACTATTGTAGTCGAAAAAACTACATTTTACTACTGAAAAATGTTGTTTCTTTGGTAGGCCACCTGCTAAATTAATACTATCATCCATCCACAAAAACACAACAATAAAATCAAACATCGAATACATTCCTAAACATTCAAATTGCATTCAATTCAATTCAATTGAGTCTAAAAGCTCAAGCATCATCAAAATCAAATCTAATAAGTATTAAGTTGTTATTCAAAAAGGAAGTAAATAGTTCAAAACACGTCTAAATCTCATAGAAAATGTCTAAACAACCATAAAACAATCTACTCTTCATCAGAGTCGGTCCCTTCACTTTCATCAGATTCAGCCATATGTTTCTCTATGAATTTCTGCACTTTAGCAAAGTAAGCTTTAGATGACTGAAGTCGTTCTGTAAGCTCTAAAATTTGTCTTGGCATTGCTTCCATTTCTTTCGAAGATTGAGAAGTAGAAGCACCAGACAACAATGATGATGGATGAAACGAGGAA
>JAJOOD010000813.1:0-86515 GCA_029582525.1 Solanum tacnaense | reverse complement strand
GTGAATATATATAGATTTTGAATTTTCTGAATACAAGACTAAGA
Source organism: Solanum tacnaense (assembly GCA_029582525.1). Taxonomy (NCBI): domain Eukaryota; kingdom Viridiplantae; phylum Streptophyta; class Magnoliopsida; order Solanales; family Solanaceae; genus Solanum; species Solanum tacnaense. The sequence goes on along the minus strand of JAJOOD010000813.1, from coordinate 86,471 downwards.
CTGGCTCAGTGGTTAAGGAGGTTTAAAATTCAAGATTCCGAATTTAAATTCTAGACATTTTTAAATTTTTCTTAATGAAAATTTTGAATCCGCTACCGTCGATCATTAAAATTAAGTCATTAATCAACACTTTTTCCCCTTTAGATAAAGCAAGAATCTTTTTTTCCCCTACCCATTTCTTTTTATATATAGGTATGGTCATGTATCAACCAATCAGAAAACTGAAAAGTAATTTGAGTTACTTCATGGAAAAGTTATTGATGTAACTATGCTTTAAACTTTATTTTGTATTATTATTTTGTTGATGATGTGTAGTGAAAGTAGGAAAAGATACTGCTTTTATTTAGGCAAAAAGACAAATAATGGTCAAGTTGTTTTGTGGGTGAATTAGTGCATCGCATGTGGTGAGAAAAATGAAAAGTTAAAAGAAGAGAAGAACTACGAAGTACCAATCAAACAGTTAATAAAGTGAATGAAAATCATAAAGACACAAATAACTACGTTATTTTTTCATGTTTACCTAGACTTTTATAAGTAGAAACAAGGAATGTATATAGAATGTAAGTTATGAATTCATTTGAATCCAAAAATCAAATGAATTACGTTGTTGAAGAATATCTGACCTCAATCTCATAAAGTTCATATTGTGAATGTGCCTCTAACTCGAAAATTAATGTGATCCAAACACAAATAGAAGAAGCTAACTAGGAAGTATAGAGAAAAAGAGTTGTAATTAAGAATAGTCTTAACACTAAAAAAATTGAAGTGTAACATGGTGAGCAAGTTGAAGGTTACGTACTTTACTATAAATATTTAAGTAAATACAATATATTATTATGTCTTTGTCGAAGGCAGGGTCGAAAGGAGGTTCAGGTAACAATAACAACAGCATATCCATTGAAATTTCACAAAGTCAGACTTAGAAGGATAGAATGTACGCATACATTACCACTATTTCGTAGAGGTAGCGAAGTTATTTTCCAAAGGCATTTCAGATAGTTAATAATAAAAAATACACCTAAACTATCGTATTTCTACGAGTCTCATACCTTAATTAACTTTTTCGTGAGTTTCTTACATCAACTGTCACTACTTTTGTATTAAAACACATATCGATGCTGGCCTACAAGTACATGTTGTCGACTGGGAACAAATATTTGGCCAACTCAGCATCGATATCTATTTAAATACAAAGGGAATATAGTGTAAGTAGGCAAAGAAAACTATGAATTGGTATGAAACTCACAAAAACACGATAGTTTAGGCGTGTCTTTTACACAACTTTTTTTATAAAAAAAAAAGTGTAAGGTGGGGAGAAAGTTGATGGATGTGCACTTCCCTAGGAATATCAAAGTTAGCTTTATATATTGAAGTTGGAAGAAATTATATAGTGTCCTATAGAAATACTTTTGGATGTGTGACACAAGGAGCTAGAAAAGAAAAGTTGTGAAGAAAAGTAAAGAAGATTTTGGCTGTTTAAACCAAATCTAAGTGAGGTCACTTGTAATTTTGGCAAAAGAAGTTTGTTCTTGGGTTGGTGTTGAACAATTTCTTTAAGGTAAGATTTGTGAATAATAACTCTTCTTATTCTATGTTTGGAGTACATTTTATACTTTTGAATAGTTTGTAAAATCTTTGTGTTGTCTATTACTTCATCACAAGTTTGTATGAGGATATTTGTCGCTAAATAGCTCGTAGTTAACAAGATTTTTTGGAAATCTGTAGTTAAATAGAATCAGTAACGATTTTTTGTTGTTTAGCTACAGAAGTTTTTTTGTCACTAATTCTTGTTTTTCTTTTAGTTAAGCTCCAAGAATTAATGTCCCTTTCTCCCAAACTTGGCCCCTCCCTAGTTGATAAAATGGCCTCTTATAACTCCACAAAATGGACATATACAGGATTCTTACTAGAACCCTGCTAACGCAGGATGCTTTGTGCACCGACATATATAAGATCTTTCCTAGAACCCTGCTAATGCGAGATCTTTGTGCACCAACATATATAAGATCTTTCCCAGAACCTGCTAATGCGGGATGCTTTGTGCACCGACATATACAAGATTCTCTTATTCCACAAACTAGAGTTTTTCATGTCAATATGAGTACCTAAAATTTCATACACTTGTTTATATCTTGACTTAAACTTGTGTTATATTTGATAATTTTTCAGATCATTTCTGGTGTTTGAGAGTAGTCATGAAGAACAACTCAGCAATTAAATTCCTAAAACATGTCATGTCAGTACTATCCACAATTGCCAAATCAAAATCAACAGCCATCAAAAGCAAAACTGAGGCCATAAAAGCTAAGTTAATGGTCTTATCATTGCTCAAATCCAAGAAACTCTCTCTATCTGGCCTAGGAACTAAGGCCATTTCTCACAAGATCCATTCACTATTAGGCCATAAAGATCAAGATCAAGATCACGAAGACGAAAACAATCAGGCCATTGTACTCTACAACCACGCCCCTGAAGTCGGAGAAGATTATTTACACTATCAGCATAACGAGGCTAACGAAGAGATACTACTATTAAGCAATGGAGAAAACTACGATTATGATGATAAGTATCCGGATTTAACACATTCATTGTTCGATGAAGAGGACGAGTACTTAGGTGATCCAAATGCATCAGCTATAGACATGGTAAGGAATTTCAAAGAGGAAGAAGGAGAGAACTTTGTTCTTGAAGACGAGATCGATAACGTTGCAGACTTGTTCATCAAGAAGTTTCACAAAAGGATGAGATTACAAAAGCTTGAATCTTTCAAGAGGTATCAAGAAATGCTTCAGAGAAGCACTTAATTATAAGTAGATTAATGATTATTATTAATTGCTAATTAAAGTTTTATCTGTTATACTTCTGCAATATTATTATTCTTGTTGCAGTAGTTCTTTTATTTCAACTATGAGGTTCAGTTTTTTTGAATAAATTTTTATGTCCTTTTGTTCCCTAGTAGCAAAAGAGAGAAAAACTAAGGACTTGTACTAATAAGTTGGGAGCAATAGGGATGTATGAATCAAGATTTTGTGTAAGTTTCTAACTATGTAAATTTTATATCGATTATGGGGTCGATATCAGTAATCACGATGAAACTTTGGTTGTTTGACTTTCGTACTCTGAATCCAGTCATTCTTTTTCAAAACGGAGGAAGTAATAGTTTTATAAGTACTAGAATTACTATTTGAATTTATTCTACACTGACTAAACAGATAAATTTCTAAAAATTCTGTTTATACTATTGTCTATTTATGTTTCTTTTTCATACATATATAGTATTTTATTTAGTTATTTCAAAAGCTTGGAGAGGTACTTTTTATGTGTAAGGTCAAAGAAACCTAACTGCATTCACAAGAAAATGGTGATTTATAGAAAAGAAATAAGTTATGTTGCTCAGACTCTTCAAAAGTTCCGTCTGGTGTGTATCGGATCTTTAAAAAGCTATGCATTTTTGGAGGATCCGATACGAGTGAAACAATATTTTTGGAAGGTCCAAGCAACTTAGAATTTGCAACCAACTCTCAAAGCAAATTGTAAATATCAGATACATGTAGGAAACCTCAAGCCTTTGGGGGTAACACATCTAGAAAGGCAACATTTTAGGCTACAGCCTAACCTTATCTTTTTTTTTCACTCAGTGTTGTTCAGGCTAGCTCCCACTAACACAAGTATCGAGTAACTCTGTCCACCAACGCTCAGGTAGATAGGAAGAGATCACCTAACAGTTTTTTGTCTCTACTCGATTTCAACAGTAATCTCCTGTGAATTTCATCCACTTCATTGAACGTCTTTTTGTCACATCTTTGGGTGCTTGAATTGGTGTGACGCCCATGATGGAGTGCGGGTCACAAGGATGGCTGACAGGCTTTTAGGCTGGAGAGCTTTTGAAGAAGGGGTGCAGCACATGATACCTTAGGTAATCCCACATCAGAAAGGGAGAGAAAAGTGAAGAACTTTATAAGGCATAACACTAGTCCACATGGTTCGCACACTTTTGGGGCTCGATGTGACGTAGCCCAAAAGACAAATCCGTGTGGACCTAGGCCAGAAGCGGACAATTAAATATGAACCACAGGGCAGTGCTCAAAGATGATTTAAGATTTAAGGGTTAACTGTCCCTTCCAACAACATGACAGTCCTTTGTGACTCAGAATTAGGCTCTGTAAGTTTAAAGACTCCTCCAGCAGAAGCAAATTAACTAGAAATAACTCAAGCATCACTAAAATTCAACCAGATATATGTGGTCCTGCCCGGCACAAGTCTCGATCAGTCGGGACCAATGGACTTCGAATACCAGATGGTTAAACCAAAAAGTTCAGAAATAGAGACAAGATATTAAGTACTTATCAGTGATAATATGCACAGTACTTTACAACAACTGCTACTACGGACCTAGTGTAATCCCACAAGTTTGGGGAGGGTAGAGCGTACGCGGACCTTACCCCTACCTTTGAGAAGGTAGAGAGGTTGTTTCGTAAGACCCTCGGCTGAATAATCAGTGAAAAAGAGGCAATAGCAACAAACAGAAACAGCAACAAGATAATAAGATACCGAAACTAGAATGTAATTATAGAAGATGCATCTAGGTAGCCCTCAATATATAGTGAGAAAAGCATAAAGCATATTATTTTCCATAACCATCAGATGGAGAACTATTGAAATAACATCAATCACCTCCAAACTAGTTCTAGAAAGTGATTGATGAAATTTTCACTATGAGAAATATACATGGGAATATCTATAATTTAGCCATTAAGAAAAAAAATACAAGGAGAATTAGTACTAAAAAATTATCAAAGTTAATTGAGATGTGCTTCTTACATGCATCTAGAAGGAATTATCTTTCAGAGGGAGATCATAAACTGGAGATGAGAGAAAGTTCCCTTCTTGCTCATCAGACTCAATCAGCATCAGAACAACCTCGCGCATTGAAGGACGATCATAAGGGGACATGCTAGTGCACATTAGAGCAATTTTAAGAACTGTAAGCATATGACTAACAGTAATTACATCTTCCAAATCCAATCGGCTATCGAGTACCCCTGGTGTCAATGAATGGTTCCTAACATAATGCTTCACCCATGAGACAAGATCACCGCCTTGTTCTAGGGGCTGTACGGGTGCTTTTCCAGTTAGCAACTCCAAAAGGACTACCCCATAACTATAGATATCACATTTTTCCGTAACTTTCATGGTGTAAGCATATTCTGCAACAGAGAAGGTAGAAAACATCAATTGAAAAGGAAAAAATGGTTTTATAACACAGAATGAAAATTACGAGAGGGATATTAAAAGCTACATAGACAGAAAAGTTAAAAGCATTTTTTCTTGTATTCTGTCATTTCATCAAAGAAATTAACTTGTTCGTAAACAATTTTAACTATCAAACTTCAACAAGATATGCATTTCATATCACAAAGAGAAGAATTAGATTTTCAAAGTGAACAACACATGGTCGAATATCTAAACTGAACATAAATATGTGGGAACAAGAATGCTCCATATGTATCAGGAAGAGTCCCCAAAGTTCGCCTAAGATACATAGAGCAGTTTGTATGGCTTCTCCTGGCATAGAACACATATAAAATGAGAAGTATACACAGATAAAAGTTAAAAGCATTTCATTGTTGTCTTCAGATAATCGAAGAAATAGACGTTGCATACAATTCTAACTATCTAATCTCAACAAGAAAATCCTATTCATATCAACAAAAACAGGTAACACTTTCAGAGTGAAGATATAGATAAATATGTGGGAATAAGGATCAAATGGCAGTACATTTCTTGACATATTTCTATAGATAACAAGGGAACATAAGAAGTTGTCCGGGAGAAAACAGAACGACATACCAGGGGCTATGTAGCCATATGAGCCAGCAACTGCAGACATCGACTTAGATTGAGGCATATCAACAACTTTTGCCAAACCAAAATCACCAACATGAGCTTCAAACTTCTCATCAATCAGAATATTATTGGACTTTATATCACGGTGGATGATCCGGGGCTTGCAATCATGATGTAAGTAAGAAAGTCCTTGAGCAGCTCCAACAGCCACCATAAAGCGAGTTGGCCAATCCAATCTGCAAGATGTACTGTGAAGCAGTTCACCCAAGCTACCTCTGGCCATATACTCATAGAGAAGTAAATTAGAACCCTGATGATAGCAAAAGCCATATAGCTTTACGATGTTACGATGCCTAATCTTTCCTAGAGTTAAGATCTCTGCACGGAAGCTATTGTCGATGTTATTACCCTCTCTGTTAGAAGCAAGCTTCTTGACTGCAATCGTTTGTCCAGACTGCATGACTGCTTTGTAAACTGTTCCGACGGCTCCTCTTCCAAGAACATAACAATCCTGAAAATTGTTTGTAGCCTCAACCAAGTCCTGGAAAGTGAAACCCTCTTTGGGACGGAAATAAATGTCTGGATCTGAAGATGACATGTCTTTATCCTGGGTTGCCACCATCTCAACTGGATGCTGCTTCATATAGTACAAAACTACCACAATCAAAACAAGAGAAACTCCACCAATTACACCGGCAACTGCAGTAATAATCTTTGCTCGAGGAGAATCTGCACTCTCGACTCTAGGAGGATTATTGGCATCATAAGCTGGAGATGCATTACATTCCCCTAGAGGCCCACCGCAAAGACCTTTGTTTCCAATGAAGCTGCTGATATCCATGTTCCGAAAGAGTGGTATATCCGGCAGTGGTCCAGTCAGGTCATTGTATGAGAAGTCAATGCCCAAGAGACTTGTCAGGTTTCCAAATGTGCTTGGTATTTCACCACTCAAATGATTGTTGTTGAGATATAGGTACTCTAATAGGATAAGATTACCAAGGTTGGGTGGTATACTGCCAGAGAGATTGTTGTTGCTAAGATCCATTGCAATTTGTAAGCCACTAAGATTACCCAACTCTGATGGTATTTCACCTGACAATAGATTACTGCCCATCTGCAGCTCAGTCAAATGAGAGAGGCTCCCCAATGCTGCTGGTATCTTTCCAGATAACTTATTCTCTGAAAGCAAAAGACGTTCTAGCTGCGACAAGCTACCAATGTCATCAGGTATAACATCAGTAAATCTGTTCTTGCTGAGATCCAGTCTTTGTAGTGCCTTGCAGTTCCGAATTTCTGGAGGTATCGGTCCAGTGAGCGAATTTGCTGAGACATTGAATGTCACAAGCCTGGTAAGATTTCCTATCTCCCTTGGCAACTGGTTGAAACTATTGCCTGAGAAATCAAGCCTCTGCAACTTCTGGCAATATTTAATATCAGGAGGTATTGGACCAGTGAACTTGTTCTGCCCCAGTTCAACAGCAGACAGGTTTATCAATTTGCACAACTCAGAAGGAAATGTCCCTGTTAGCCTGTTATCGTTCAGACGAAGTTGCACCAATGAATCACATTTAAGAACACCAGATGGAATATATCCATGCAATTTATTTGATGCAAGATTCAGCAAAATCAAATTGGAATTCTGACAAACGAATGGAGGAATTCTTCCTGTGAGTTGATTGTTATTTAAATCAAGCACCCAAAGTCGACTATAAATGCCAAGACGTTGAGGAATAGTACCAGTTAAAGAATTCTCAAAAAGCTGTAACTGAACCAATTCCTTTTGATACTGAAAACCAAATGGAATAGGACCTGTTAGGTGATTAATTGACAAATCAAGACTAATCAAGTTCTTTAAAGTAGTAAGTTCATCTGGTATAACGCCTTCGAGCTGATTCTGGAAAAGAAACAACAATTTCAGACTTTTTATTTGGCCAAACTCAACTGGAATTTCTCCTTTCAGAAAGTTTTCTGAGAAATCAATTTCTGTTGCCATAGAAAGATTCCCAATCTCCCTTGGAATGCTACCATTTAATCCATTCCGGTATAGGTATAACTTCGTCAAAGTTTTGAGTTTACCTATTTCAGCAGGAATATCTCCAATCAGGTTATTCTGATATAAAGCAAGCAATTGAATTTGTGTTAAATTTCCAAGTTCCTTTGGAATATAACCAGAGAACTGATTTCCCCAAAGCACAAGCTCTTTCAACTTACTAAGCATGCCAAGTTCTTTTGGTATGTTTCCTTCCAGGCAATTCTGTGTTAGACCAAGAGATTCCAAGCTCTCACAACCACCTATCTCTGCAGGTAAACTTCCAGAAAGTGCATTCTGCCCCACTCGAAATATTGTCAAATTTTTCAAACTTCCAATAGATCGAGGCACTGGACCGGTAAGATTATTGGTGTATGCAACGAAAGTAACTAGAGACGAGAGTTTCCCAAACTCCTCAGCAATAGGACCAGAGATCATGTTGCTGCTCATGTTCACATCCTTCAAATTAGACAGGTTATACAGTTCAGCAGGAATCGGACCGTAAAAAGTATTAAAATGGAGCTGGAGAGACTGCAATTTTGAGCAATTTCCAATCTCTTTGGGAATGTTCCCGGTGAATTGATTGTAAGACAGGTCAAGATAAGCTAAATATTCAAGACCACCAATGCTAGAACTCAACGTGCCTGAAAGATTCATATATCTCAGATAAAGAGATTGCACAACTGGATTATAATCAGAAGTGCAATTCACACCTACCCAGCCACAAGGAGTTTCATCATTTGGATTCCAATTCCCCAAATGGTTAAACGAATCCTGGAAATTCTTCTTCAATTCAAGAAGGTACATTCCTTCCTGATTCAATCCTTCGGCAGGAGAAACCAGCAATAGTACAGCAGCCACCAAAGCACTTATCCAAATTAGAAGAACCAAACCACTTCTTGATTCAAAATCTCCAGACATCATAACAAACTTCCAATAAGACAGTCTCAGTTTGACCTGTTAATCCAACTATGTGTCAATACTTATAAAATACAACAACAACAACAACAACATAACCAGTGTAGTCACACAAAGTGGGGACTCGGGAGGGTATAGACTATAGTGTACGCAAACCTTACCCCTATCTCAGAGGTAGGGAGGTTGTTTCCGGTAGCCCCTCGGCTCAAGAAAAAACAGTCCAGAAAATGAAGTAACGGAAGTACAAGAATCAACAGATAATAGCAAAACAATAGAGAATAGCAGAACAGAAACTACAACAAAACAGTACACAATCGAGGTATAAGGAATCAATAGATAGTAACAGAATGAGCAATAGTATGACTACTAATATGAACGGACAACAAGACAACACATTGCCACCTACTACCCTAATCCAAGTCCTACCCTCCACACCCTTAAGGTCAATCATCAAGAAGAGACAATACTAACTAGATAAACTAGACAAACCAAAAAAAGTTCTATGCATACCAATTAATCAACTAACTTCAAAGAATCCAATCAACTCAGAAATGCCCAGAAACTCAACTAAATAAAAGGAATAATTCAGGAATAAATAAGAAACTCTTAAAGATCTAAGCTTTAGCATACCTCTAGGCTATTGAGTCCATCACCTTGTCAAAAAGAGCTGAATTCCACCAAAAACCCAGAAAAAGCAAAGAACTCTCAAGTAATTCCTTTAGATGATGACAGAGCAAAGACCATAAAACTCATGAATTGAGGAAAAGATAAAATCAAAGATTATACAATATCTAAAACCAAGAACCTCCAACATTTTTCCAATAATGGTGGGGATCTTCCTATATACATGCAAGATTTTGAAAATGGGTTGGATAAAAATGAGAAAGATTCAACCTTTATTTCAGGACAAGCCAAAAAAAAGGAAATGGAAAAATTCAAATACACTGAATCAAGAAAACCCTTTATTTTATTCAAGAAAATATAACACAAAAGCCTATTTTCTTTTCCAAATGGCAATGATAGTGAAGGATCTTTAGGTAAATGGAAAGGATGGATATGAGTTCCTCATTGAAGCTGTAATGGCAGACAAAGCATGCTTTCACTAAGCTTTAATTTTCTTCAATATATATGATGATGAGGAGGACTTCAATATCTTGATGTATTTTTTTATAATTTATATATAATCTTGATTCTTTAATTTCACTCTATCTCAAAAGTCCTAATCTCTTTTGGCTTCTCTATATCATAAAGTTAGCCTTTTTGAGTGCTTGAAAAAGTATAAAATTTTGTGAACTTTTTAGGCATTACAAGTTAATAAATGCAAATAAATTATTTATTGTGGAATTCTGAGATTAGGACAGGTTTTGGGGGTTTTTGTTTTTAAATTGTTTTTTGGGGTTTCTTTTGGCACTGAAAATTGTGTGTAGTGAAAATGAAGTCAGATGTGATGCTTTGCAATGGTATCATTTTCTGTGCACTCCATTTTTATCTTTTTGTTTTGGATTCACTAAGCTAGTCAACCCCCCCCCCCCACCCCCACCCCTCATTCGTGAAACTTGAGTACGAGAGTCCTGATTAAAGGTGTTTACATCTGATCACATTTCATGATGGTGTTATGTTAGTCTATCACTTTGACTCATAACTAGAAGGGAAATCGAGTTTTGAAATTTTACATGAGCAAGAAGCATGTATACCATACTCAAGTAGAGTTGTCGATATTATTGCAAGGACTTAAATAATTCATGTCATGATCGAATTGGATAGTATTCGAAACTATATAACTACTACTATAGATAGCTCTAAAAATTACTACTACAACGATATTCTTGATGGTAGGTTGTTGAGGGACCGATTGAGACATTCGTAGATAAACATAGCTTTAAAGAATGCAACATTCTTGTTTTCATTTATTCAGTTCCTTCCATATTTGCTTATTCAGTTAAACAATGGCTATATAATACAAATAATTTTCATAATTAAAGGTATCCTAAATGAAACTCATATAGACTATGTATAATGTATTTATCTAGTTATTAATAATATAATATCATCATCTTATTAAAGAAAAAAACACTCAACTCAAATCTAAACATTTTTGTCTATTTTGTTTCCTTTTTGGTTCTAACACCAATTTCAAGTGGGACCCATTTTGCAACCAAATATAAAGTAGGGCCTACCTAACTCAAAATAATGTGGACCAATGGAACCATGAGTAATGAAGTTGATAGCCTCTAAAGCACTTACTTTATGTCTAAATCAATGATTCACACAAACCTATATGGTGATAGTCTTTGGTATTAATTATTTGATCCTTGAAAAAATTGGTAGGATTCCATTTTTGGTGGACAATCAAATGCATTAAACTATAGAGTATAATTCTATTAGTGGTCATTTGGTTTTAAAAGTATCAAAATTAATGAAAAAATTTCCTTCAAAAACTTTGGAAAAAAAAAATGGAGAATAATGATTCTTCATTATACTACTCTTACTCTAAGTACTCTTTCTGTTCAACAATAGTTGTCCAATACACTATTTTTTTATGTTCAACAATACTTATTCACTTTATGAAATTAATGAATAATTTTACACTTACTTCCTAATTTATCCTTATCATTAATTATAGTAATTTCCCTATTACATTTTTAAAGACATTGTATTTATTAAATTTAAAGAGTGATATTAGTAAAATATCCTTCTATTTATAGTTTCTTAAGAAGTGTGAACAGTCAATAGTAGACAAGTATTGATGGATAAAGAAAATAATATTTTTACCAAAAACAATTAACTTTTATATCATACATTAGAAATAAGTAATTTTTTATTGCAATAATTACAAAGAGTTACAATGAGATAGATATAATTTCCCTATTGTTGATTAAAAAAATTGAGTTTAAGTCCCAAAAATATAAAATAACCCCAGAAATATTGTATACGATATAAATTTAAATTAATCGAGACTTTAAAATGAAAGTAAGAATTATGTGGAACTAAATTTCAGATAGTATGTGGAAATGATATTGGTGTGGAAGAAAAATATAAAAACAAAAAGAATATTTTGATGGAGGTGTCATATCATGAGTAGACTTTTATTTTTGTGAATGTTTGCATCTATCCCTATGTTGATTTTCTTTTTTTACTCTTCTTGGGGTTTGGCTCTTTTTTCCACTCAAAACTTTCAAACTCAATCACACCAATAAATAAATTACACTTGTCTTAGCCTTTTTGACCTTAATAATTGTGTATATTTGATGTACTTGTCTCCCTCCATGTATTTAAAAATGATGGCAAAGTTTAATGATGGTGATTTGTGATTTATGATAGAAATTCTTTTAATCTTAGTTTTGACATGTATGTGGATGTTTATTTATCATGTTATATCATGATAAAAGAAATTGATCGGTATATCATGTTAAAAGAAAACTCTGCTAGTGATATTGTATGCTCTTGATTTAGATTCAGCATGACTTTAAAATGTGTCATTCGAATGTAATGTTTGCTTATATATATATATCAAATATCTCTAAAATAGTTTGCCGATGTGAGATTATTTTTATCTTAATTTGGGGTGTTACATATACCCCTTTTATGGACTCAGTGTTTTTGCTGAGATTTGCCCCATCACATGAGACTTGCCTAGACTCAATATTGAGATTTGCTTCTCCGCCTTATTCAAACTTACATAAATTGAGTTGAACTTTGGCCCACATCGACAAGATTGACACAAAGTCAAGAGTGGCTCTAATACTGTATGTAATGACCCAACCCTGCTAGTGACATTACCCTCTCTAAGCTTAGAACCTCACGACTTTAAAACGCGTCACTATAATGTAGAACATGTGTACTTATATACCCAGTATCTTGCATATAATTTTATCAACGTAAAACTTCTTATCTTAAACTATGATGTCATATGTAAATTTTTAAAACTTTGTCATCATAGCCATGGCAAGATGTAGCCTACCTAAATTATTTTTAATTCTTGGAAAAATGAAATAATTCAATTTTATATCTCAAAAATATTCAAAACTAATTGACCCCACCCCCACTCCTCTTTTTGAATCTTGTATCGTACGTTATTATGTTGTACGACATATAAACAAATGCCTAATTTATTCAAAATTATCAAATAATTACTCTTTTATCCTTGGAAATTTAATTATATTATTAATTAAACAAGGGTAAAAATGTCAATAAGAGCAATTAAATTAAATTTGTATTCAGCGGGTATCGAGCTGGCCAAAGTTGACAGCGTGGTCAACGCTGAAGGTCAATATAAACCCAAATTAATTAGTACATTATTAATTAATTAATTAATTTAATTAGTACATCAATTAATATATTTAATGTACCTAAACTCCTCGACAAATGCATCATTAACGCGGAGAGGATCGAAATAATTATTCTTTTCAATAATTAATTATTTTGTTCATTTTTATATGTCCACTTTGAACTTTGTATATCCAGTAAGAAAAATGATTAATATGGTATTTTACTGTCATACTCATATTAATTGGTGTATAGTTTTAGGTTTTGAAAAATAAGTAGTTAATGTTGAGGTAAAATAAGAAGAAAAAAATTGTCTTTTGTTGATATGTTAAAAGTGACAAGTAAAAGTAAAAATATATGTTTGAAATATTGAACAAATGAACGAAAATTTTTTCTTTATTGATCTATATTTATACCTAGTGGGATTTCACTGGGTATGTTGTTGTATTGATCTATATTTATAGTACAAAAGATTATCAAGGAGCTCGACTAACAGAGGCCCCCATCAGGGGGAACCGCTCTAGCACTCCATACCAAGAATTTTTTTATACTCAAAGTTTGAACTCGAAACGTTCATGTAAATAAAAGAAATAATTAGTACTCTAATTTGATCTACATTCTGTCGATTGTTGATCTTGTTTTTATTGGGCCTGTCCACTTTTCTTTTGAAACGACCCAAACCCTCTAGACAAGACCCAAAAAGGCCCAATACCCACACTTAACTTTAATTGTGTTTTTAATTATATATATTTTTTTTTAAATTGTGGTAGGGGATGAAGATTACAAAACGGGGAATTGAATCCTCAGACCTTAGGTAACCAATCGACTAAGCTACTAATATTCCACTTATAATAGAGGTTAACCTGAGACTTATTTCGAACCATAGACAAAACCCTAAGGTGTGTCTGATATAGAGGATTTATTTTTTATTTTTAATATTTGATAGGTCAAAATCTTTTGCTAAATAATAATTTTCTTGAAATTCAGGAAAATGACTTCAGTAAAGGGAGCAAGTAAAACAAGTTTCATAAATCGATTCTAGTACCTTGTGCTCTTCTCCACCCCCAACAATCGAACACCCACTACCCATTGTAGTTACTTGACTATCCCCACGACACCCCACCCTCATTTTTTTTAATTACATATAAATATTCTTAGGATATTGAATATTTTTAATTTTTCTGCTTACTTAGCTAACACTAAAAAATAAGTAAGAAAATCACTCATTTTCTAAAATAAAATAACAAAATTAATAAGAAAATATTTTCCTTTCATATACCAAATTTGAACCTTTCCCATTAAGTTCTTATTATAACAAAAGGTACGTGCTTGCTTATAAAGGTTTAAGAAAAAAAAACTGGCTTTGGAAGCAAAAGCTAAGAAGAGTAACTTTATGTAAATAATTAGAAAATTTTATATAGTCTAGATTAATCGAAACAAGACATAAAACTTTTTCTTGAGAAAAGTGCAAAATCTTTGAAGATACGTATTGATACTTTACCTTTATTACTTATTCTCTTCAATAATAGTTATCCACTATTAATTTGTCACATTCCTTAAGAAACTATAAATAGAAGAATAATTATACTATATGACCCATTGAATATATTAAATACAATATCTTAAAAAATATAATAGGGAATGACTATAATTAATAATAAGAGTAAATTAGGAACTATAGTGGATTACTATTGATTTCATAAAGTGGACAAGTATTGTTGGACATCCCAAAGTAGTATAGTAGACTACTATTATTGGACAGGAAGAGTATATCATTTTATGTCATTGCATACAAAATTCAAATTCGTAATTTTAATGATATAATGAGTTTATTATCGAATATCTTAAAAGTTGAACCCATTAAATTTAACTTTTTGATCTGTTTTTGTCTAGACGACCATTTATCTCTCATTTAAACATAATTGATTAATATTCCATTGATTGAAATAGTAAGCATACAATTGAAAAGGCAAAAATATTTTTTTTATTTTTCCAAAATGTTAACAAAAAAGAGAGGAAGATTAAAGACATTTAGTTTATCAAAATGATTAATATTTGAAATCGTTTTATTTTAGCCTGCTTTTTATAAAGATCTCTCGTGCATCTACGATATATTCGATCAATTTCACAATCGATAAAGGTAATTTGTCTTTACTTCTCCGACGTTTCCTACCAACAATTATAAGAAATAAAAAATCTAAAGGAGGAAATGAATTAGATGCACTAAAATTTTAAAATTATATTTATAAAATTTTCCGTGCACAAATAATTATCTTTATTTAATCAATAAGTATCATTTTTGTTCCATGTGCTATGCATGTTAGGGTTAACCGACCAAAATAATTAAACAAAAATATCTTCTCAATCATATGCAGAACTGATCTTTATAATTTTTTTTTTTTTTTTATGTGTTTGTGATGATTTTGTCTAATATTTCTTATTAGTAATCATAACGATTACTTATTAGGAGGTATAATTACACTTATGGTCCCTTATTTATGAGCAAATCGTAAATGTTAGCCTAAACATATATTTTGGTCCCTCCACTATAAAATATTTATGAATTTAATGAAAAAAATTAAGTTTTAAAACCATGTAATCATTTCATTTATTTATTTTGCAGAGAGAAAATGTTTAGGTACTTTCATGACGTAGATAAGTTATAAAATTAGTCATTTGCGAAAAGTTGATGGTCAAAAATATATCAGTAGTTCGTTAGGATGTATAGTCAGTTCATTTCTTATATTAGGTTATACTCTATGTTTTTTGTAACAATATTTGTTATAGCAGCTAAAAGATAGTGAAACAAACAACGTTGTTGAAATTTTGTTAATGACAAAAGTAAATATGATACGATTTGCTAATGATAAGGTTAAAAATTCCACCAATGACAAGGGCAAATATAAGACGATTTGTTAATGCTGAAATTTCGTTAATCGCAAAGCTAAATATTAAAGAATTTGCTAATGTTGAAATTCTGTTAATGACGAAAGTAAATATGATGAATTGAAAATATAACAAACAATAAAATTGCGTCCCTTTGGATAATGTTACAATAAAAATTTGACTATTTCCCTTTTCTTTTCCTCTTTTTTTAAAGAAAATAGAAAAAAAAAAGCATTTATTTTTCTAAATAAAGGGTCATAACGGTTTTATATGGCATTCATTTCAACATTGAATGAGTTCGTATTTATGGTTTTTGGAAAAGATTATTTCAAAGTTGAAGCATTTAAGGCATTACCAAACTTTTTTTTTATGACAAGCAAATCCGTGATAAAACTCTGCTCTATTTTTTCGATATACACATGGTAAAACTTTGCTCTACTGGTTCATTTTTTACTTGACACAACTGTTAAAAAAAATAAAAACTAATATTTTACCCCTATTAATTGATAGAATTCCAAAATCAATTTACTTATGGAAGAGGTTATACCTTTTTTCAAAAACATTAACTCTCTAAATAAATTGAGGGTATAATAGGTAAAAAATATTGTCTTTTCTTGATTTGTCAAAAATAACAAGTAAAAAGGGACAGGGGGAGTAGCCGACAAATCATACATGAAAAATAAACTACAGAATTAGACAAGTCTCGTGCATTGAGTACGACCAATGTGGGATGTAATTTCATATAACTCTAGTATTCATTATGATTTTATGATAATTAGTTTAAGAGATTTTTTGAGATATCATAATTGCTAGAGTCAATTTTTTGCTTATTCATATAGGGACAACCTTAATTATTGATTGAATAATGTGTGAGTGTCTTACAATTTAGGCCCATTTTGGACCAAAGATGAAACAATGTTCTAAATTATTGAGATATTCTATTAATTTCTCATTGATTTTTGAAAGACAAATTCCACTAGCTAACAAACATAGCTACCACACAATTGAAGTTGGATTAAGTGTATTATTATTGGGCCAAATAGGACCTACCCTCCATCACATTTCTTGTCAAATAAATGGGTGAGATAAGGTATGAGAGTAGTGGATTGGTCGGTTCGGTTTGATTTGATGTATTATTAATTTTCAAATTTTAAATATATTAAATTAATAAGATATTTTTTTATCGGTTTATCGACTTTTGTCCTTTACGATTCGATTTTTGGTTTAACCAATCAGAAGATGCTCATACAACAAATATATGGCTTCTCCAACAATTTGGCACAACTGGACAATAATGTAACTTTGAATAATGCTCATAAAATAAAAATAGTAACAACAAACATGAAAAGAACTATACAAGTGCAACACAAATAAAAGAACTAGGACAATAATGTGAATTGAAGGCTTAAGGACAAAGATAGTAACCAGTAAGGTATTGATTTTAATATTTAATATTTATGTAGAGATAATGAGTAAATTACTACCGTCTTAATGGATTATCGATAAAACCAATGTTAAAAAACTAAAAACCACATTGATAATTTTCTTTTATAAAATCATTAAAAATATGTTAACTCAATAAGTGAATAACAATAAATCAATAGCATTTCTTTCGATTCGGTTTATTGATCGTTTCGATTTTTACAAACTCCTAATTTTTTTTTGATATTCGGATCAACAAGCACACACTTAATTATTTCATAGAATATTTGTTACTTATCATCAATATATGTATCGGTAACCACCAGGGGTGGACCCACATGTATAGGTAGGGGTGCACGTGCACCTGTTAACTTCGAAAATATATATATATATATATATATATATCTTGAGAAATTGATAGAAAAAGGAATATAATAAAAAGTACACCCTTAATGAACATTGAACAGCCATTGGTCTGCTGGTAGAAGTGAGGAAATACATTCCTGCAGACCTGGGTTCGATTCAAGTCAAGATCACTTTTTTTGAACTCTTTTTATTACAAAGTCAAGCGTTCCGCTTCGCTTATGCTTAAATATTATTGGTGCACCCAGACTCTTCAAATCCTGAGTTCGCCTCTGGTAACCATCAACACTAAGGTTGATGAGAAGAAGTCGCCTGATTTTTTTTCTTTTGGTGTTTGGTGAAATTTGAACCCTAATTTTCTATAGTTTGTACATGTGAAAACAATATATTTGTGATGGTTACGTCATTACTAGAAATAAAAAAAAATTCCATCGCGAATCAATGAGAAATTGTGTTATTTTGAATCAGCTCTCTGGAAACACGCATGATAGAAAACATATTTGCACTAAAACACTACGAAGTTTTCTAATTTTTTCGTATGAACATACTACTATTTTTTCCTCACCAATTCAATTAAAATATTCGTAAAAATAGCAAGTTAGCAACTGAATATTTTTCACTTAAAAAATAGTAAATACTTAGTAGTACATGTTAAAAGCAAGTGAGACATTTATAAAAAATATATATTTTCAGATGTGTAAATAATTCAAACATATCAAAAAATGGTTTTTATAGTGTCAATAGTTTATGCCATACCAATCATGCTAATTTTAGAAATTAGGAAGTTCAACAAAAAAAAGAGAATATATCCACCACTAAAACCTAAAAGAAAATCTTCACATAGATTGTGTGATGCCCTACTTGTTGTGTGTGAATATTTCTTTTATAGACATGGGACACATGTCTCACTTATTCTCTCAATGAAACCAAACATGTATAGACCCTTCATTCATTGCACACAAGAAAATCTTGTAGCTTAGTCATGGAATATATGAGTTATTCTGTCGTTTGGTTAAGAACAAGTTATCCCACGATTAGCTATTCTGGGATAACTTATTCGATCACTATGGTATAAATGATGGGATAAGTTATCACAAACACGTCAATCAAACAAGAAACAATTTATTTTTATTCCATCACTAATTATTTTTATCCTTCACACCAAACGACCCCTTAGTGTTGGAGTCAGAATTTTCACGATCTGTCAAAATATATATGTAAAAAATGTAAATATTTTAGAGGAACCATGATTTGTTATGGAAAGGCAAGCATGCTAGTGAATTCTTATATGAAATGAAAGTAAAGGCATTGGTGTATTAATTATGTTGTGCAAATAAGTTGCCAATTGGCAAAGAAAAGATATATATCCTAATATGGCTGTATCCATAAGAGCCGGCCTATGAACATGCTTTGTATTTATAACCACTAAAACTTACTGGTCATTCCTAGCAAACTCTCATTCATATCGCAAATGGACGGGTTGAGAGCGGGTCAACATAAAACAGGAAATAATTCAATTTGTTCATATTTGTAAAAGCGGGCCGGGTGATAGAATGAGTTGGGTGGTAGATATGTTGACCTAGATTTTCATGAGTAAATGATATTCTACTTTAATATTCAATATTAGAACTAATCTGATAATTAATTTATAAAGAAATAGTTTGGAATAATGGTTATCTACATTACATTCAAAGTCAAAGTACAATTCACCAAGATTTGACTTGGCCCCGACCCTACGAACCCAACCTCGGGATCGAAAGGTCAAGGTCGAGAGTCAGGTCTTTGGGTTTGGAGTAGGGTCCCAAGTTGACATCGGGACCCAGTTTGGGTCTGAATTCTCAGTCTCAGGTCGAGGGATGGGGTCGGGAGTCGAGTCCAAAGTTAAGGTCGGTTCTCATGTCGATCTCACGTCAAGGGTTAGGGTCGGGGAATAGGTTTGGGAGTTAGGTCCCGAAGTCATGGTCTATTCTCAAGTAGGTCTCGAGTCGATAGTTAGGGCAGAGTCACAAGTGGATTACAATTTGAAGCAATAGTAACCTTGTTTTGGTGTAACCTATAGGTCACAACTTCAAATCGTGGAATCAACCAGTAATACTTGTGTCAAGGCAAGCCACCTACAAGTACAACACATACCCTTGGAGTACGACACCTTGCGTTAATATAAAATGCTTCGTACATCAAGCAACCTTACCTTGAAACTATGCATGAGTCAAAGCAAGTAAATCATTTAAAATCACTCATTATTGTCATCATCATATGTAACCATAAACCAGTAAACAACACACAAATTAGTGACACCATTAAAAAATAGCAGCCACTCAGAAATATATAGTATATCAGTGCAGCCGCCTTTGACTAATCTGTAAAAAAATCTTTGTATAAAATTGATATAATTCACAAACAAGAAGGTTTATAAAATGCACAACACAACAAAAGTTCAGTGTCATCTACAGGAACTGACTTAAAGCAAATGCTAAAGCCATCAAGATCAAAGAAAAAATCCAACCAAGACCACTATTAAAAGATAGGATCCAAGTCACTGATAAGCACAAAACAAAGAAAAAAAAAATATCACTAATATTTTGTATTGTCACTTCTACTCTTACCTAACTAATGAGCTAATAAACAAGATACAAAATAAATTGGTGGACATTGTCAAATATTGTCCCAACAAAAACTTGAGTATTTTGCTCGATACTTGTTGACTCGCACCAGCACAGTTACTGAATAACTCAGCCGACCAAAGCCGAGGTTCAAATTTCAGCAAAAACAAAAACAATAAGCAATTTCTAACTTTGGAGGACAGAGTTACCAGCACTTGTGCTGGAAGGAGGTAGCGATACTCCATGAATTAATCGAGATGCACACAACCTGTGACACAAACACCAAATATCTACAATTGTCTAACAAAGTTCATGCATATTAGTAGAATTGGAAAGTAAACTATACTGCTAGAGACCAACTCAATATCTGTATCCCAACTCAACACTTCATTCTAGTCCTTCAGCACTAGTATCAAGCCAAAAAAAAACTTACTTGGAACAAGAAAAACCAGCAAGTTGTAGTCAACATAAGGTCATTATGTTAAACTCACTGCTTTTTTCGTCGAACAAGTTGATGTAACACAACATAGAAAACAAAGTACCCCTCAGATTTGAGTTTCAGATTCGTCCAGCAAAAGTTTCTTCAGCTTCAACAATCAAACATGAAGACTGCTCAGAATATAATCATCATTCAACCATGAGAAGAGAACTCTGTGTCTAAGTTCCATCTTCTTTCTTTTATTCAAACAAATAGACAATACATTGCAGAATGCTTCGTTACATAAAGGGGTAAAACCAAAGTAAGATGATCAAACCCTCAAACAATTAGAACACTGTAACCTTCACAACTTCCATCTCGAGCGAATACCACCTTCTGCAACTGTTAAAACTGCTTAGCAAGTACATTTCCAGCAACTGCCACAAACATCATTCTCAAGATTCAAAAATGTATCATTTCCAATCCATGCAAATGACAAAGGTAAGTAGGAAGGATTAAAAAAACAACCAAATCTTTGTTAGGAGCTCTTCTTTCTGGATTTCTATCTTAAAAGCATATAATAAAACAAACTAAGTTCAAAATTCCTAGTGGATTTTGATGGAAAACCAAAGCAAATCACTGACCATCAAGACCATTACAACAAAAACCTATAGTCTATGCTAACTATAGTAAATGAAGAAAAATATCTGAAAAGACGCTGCAGATGACTCACTACTGTTCTACTCTATATCCACAAGCTTCATGAATCAACATTCCTCCCACTCCAATCTTATGCTTTCTCATCTCCAAAACCTTCCGGTGGGAGTTGGAATGCGCAGCAGCCGAGAAAGAAGGGCTATTAGCCGGGCGATACTCTGGCAACAGCCTGCCTGACTTATAGCGCACCCCACAAGCATTACACAGTGTTTTCGGCCCCAGAGGGCCTGCCCGCCATTGTGGGGTCTTATCAGCTCCACAGTGTTGGCACCTCCTCCCAATGCTAGCAGCACTCTTAGCTGAATTCATTGGTAACGAAAGCAATGGCTCACGCTGCTTAACGGTCTTGAAACTTGGTTGTGTCACCGGCAGACAATGCTCGCTTGGCATGTCAGCAAACCCACCTCTCCGTCTTCTACGTCTTCTCTTGCTCCGTGCACGAACAGGGTAATTAACCGGAACTTTTAAGTTGACACAGCAGCTCGTATAAGCATTTCCATTAACAACACCATTGCCACTGCTGTGACTAGTGCTGCTACTATTCTCCAGCACCGAAACCGGGCTATGGTGATCAAATACCATACCCGGGTTCTCGGAAAGAATGCCAAACTCTATCGCTGGAAATGCATCTTTGTTTGACAGCCATTCCAATTCTTCCTCTACACATTCCTGCAAAATGCAATATGTTAATAATCTCAACTAAGCCACTTATTTCAAACAACCTCTAACTCTTCTCTTTTTAATTG
Source organism: Solanum tacnaense (assembly GCA_029582525.1). Lineage (NCBI taxonomy): Eukaryota > Viridiplantae > Streptophyta > Magnoliopsida > Solanales > Solanaceae > Solanum > Solanum tacnaense. The sequence goes on along the minus strand of JAJOOD010000813.1, from coordinate 64,256 downwards.
TTCAATTTACAAGTTTTCTTATAAGAAATATCAATCAACTTTATTAATTAGATTATATCAAAGGGTGAAAAATATCTAGGAAGGAATCTAATTAAGTACTAGGCTTAAGCCATTGTAGACAGTACAAGAACAACAACATACACCGCGAGATACCACAAGTGGGGTCTGGAGAGGGTGGAGTGTACGCAAACCTTACACCTATCTTGTGTGCAACGGTAGAGCCAGAATTTCCACTAAGAGACGTCAAAATATGAAAAAGTAAAATCGCCTAGAAGTCAAGGGTGTCAATACGTATAAAAAAAATATTCTTAACTAGCTACACATTTTAATTTTCCGACAAAAGGGGTGTTATGTGTGGCTCCGCCACGGCTTGTGTGAGGTGGATAAGTCATTTCCGATAGACACTCGACTCAACAAAAGCATAAATTGAGGAAACAAAAAGTCAATATTTCCAACTAGTACAATTCACAACTTTGACAAATTGGAGAGTAAATAAACATTGATGTTAGGGGCAAAAATGTCTTTGTACATTATGAAATGCAAGTTGAAACTGATATGGCACATTTATTTGTACAGCTCAAACATAGTGACAACCAATAAAGTCATGTTGTAGACATTCCAAAATTCCCAAAATAACCCCACAATTCATTTCTTTCAACAAAAAAATCCCAAAATTTATTAATAAATTAAATTAAATTCCCAAAAAAAAAACTTTTTTTCTTAATCATCAGTCCCCCACATGTCATTCATCCATGATTCTGTAGCCTTAGGGTTTCAAGGGCAAAATAGTCCAAAAAAATTAAATTCCCTCTAAACACCTCACAACTTTCACCCTGTCAATCAACTTTCTAAGTCTTCCCCCAACAACCGTTTCAAAACTGCCCACCTTTTTACACCATCATTTACAAAAATACCCTCCAAACCCCCAGAAGTTTTGTTCAACTCACCGGAAAACACCGAGTGACAACATTTCCGGCCAAAAAAACTTCTGGGTAATCTCAAAAAGGGTAAAATCGAACAAAAAAACTTAACAACCAGTGAAATTTGAGTGACTTACAGGGTGGGGAAGAAGGCTAACAAGAGGGTTTGTTGAAGACGAAGAAGAATAAGAAAGTGGGTCTTTGCTAGTAATAGTTGATTTTTCATCATCTTCTTCAACAGTTTCATCTTCCAAAGAGAAGTTGAGAAGGTCATCATCCACCATGAAACATGCAGTTGGGTCCAAATCCTCCATTTTCATTTTTTTTTCACACACAGAGAGAGCAAAAGGGAGAAATTGAAAGAGGAAAAATGGAATAAGGGTTTGGTTTGATTTTGTTTAGAGAGAAGAAAAAAAATTAAAAGGAAAAAAATAAATAAATAGTGAGTGGGTGGGGTGGGTGGGGAAAAGATTGGTTCTCTTTTTAAGGAGTGTTATTATTATTATAGGAGGTAAAACGCTCTCTAATAAATTAAAAAAAAAAATTGAGTCATGAGAATAAAGTTATTTTTGATAATTATATTTTAACTCTAAAATAATTCAAAAATTATCACTTAATTAAATAGAAATATTATAAAACTAAATATTTGTATAATTTAGATATTTGTAATCTTTTCTACATTTAATATTGTGAAAATATATATCTTAAAATATTGGTCAAAGTTTATAATGTTTGACTTTAAAAGGAAAATATTTGAAAATATTTTCCTTTTATTTCCCTACTCTATATTTCCAATGGGAAATTATTATTTTTTCACATGGTATTTGGATTATTAATTATTATTTTTTATATAATTTAGATATTCAAAATTAATATTTGTAATCTTTTTCATATTAATACTATGAAAATATATATATTAAATATTGGTCAAAGTTTATAGTATTTTCCTTATTTTCTACTAAATTATTTTCCTTTTATTTCCCTACTCTATATTTCCATGGGAAATTATTATTTTTTCACATGATATTTAGATTAAATTAATTAACAATTAAAATTATAGCATGTAATATTTAATAATAATTGATAAATATATGTATACAAGATATGTATTTTGCATTAATTACCAGTTTCAAGCATTGATTTTTAATTATTATTTTTAAGTTTTCCTTGTTATAATTTAATAAAGAAAATTAAAACTGTTTTACTTTATTCTTTTGTAATTATGATTAAATTAAATTGGATTTGCCATTTTAAAAAAATTAACATGGAGAAAATAAAAATGGAAAACAATATTTATGTGATCTTGGAATTATTTGATAACTGAAAATCTATATTTTTGCAGTTACTATTATTTTGACTTTTGAATATTGAAGTAAATCTATTTTTGTTTCAAGTTTGAATATTTTATATTGAAGTAAATCTATTTTTATTTCAAATTTGAATATATTTTATTTGTCGCGATATGCACATTTATTATATATGTATATATGATAAAATATTAACTTTGAGTTATTTCCATGCAAAAGATTATTTAATTTGAATAAATGTGAAATTATCTCAACTTGTCACGATATGCACATTTATTATAGCAGAGATATACATCAAAAAAAATATTGACTTTATGTTATTTTCACGCAAGAGTATGCAATTTTATTCTTATTTTTATGAAGACGGAAAAATTATTTTCAATATACCTCTTCAATTCAAAAATAGATGGAAATTGCATATTGATTATTGGATATAATATGTACTACTATTGGAAAATTTATGTTCATTATGATCCTTTGAAATTCAAAACTTGAATATTATATATTACATTTAAGGAATGAAATCTTTTTTGCAAATTGTAACTGTTCTCATATTTTTATTATTCATACATAAATGTTGATAAAAATAAATAAATAATTTGAGAAGGTGTTTAGAATGTGGAAAAGACATCAATTACTTTCATATTAAGGAAAATAAAATAAAATTCCATCCTTTCGAATTCATTTACCAAGAAATAAATGTTTTATTTAGTTATACAATTAAGTTACTCTAATTTATATAATTACTTGACTAATTTAACACTTGTTTTAGTAAAATAATTAGTATTTATAAATTATTTTGTAGTCAAAATCTTATACTTCCTAATCCATTTTATGTGACACAAATTATTTAAAGTTTAAAGATTTTATTTAATAAATTGTTAATAATCATTACTTATTATACTTCTTTTGTTATTTTTAAATAAATATGCAAATTTTATTGCTAAAAGACTTGATCATTCGTCCAAATTCAACAAAGAATTAGATAGTTTCATACTCAATTGAAATGAACCTCATATTTTACGGCTTATTGAGGCTAATGCATGTTAGCTAAAACTTAAAAGAAGAGATGACAGAAATATTGCAAACATTTCGACAACAACGAATTATTAGTTTCATCCTCGAACTATTGATAGATTTAAAAATACTCTTGAGGCTAATGCATGTTAGCTAAAACTTAAAAGAAGAGATGACAAAAATATTGAAAACATTCTGACACCGAATTATTAGTTTCATTCTTGAACTATTGATAGACTTAAAAAATACTCTTTAATTTGACTAACTGAATGTAAATACACCCCGACAAGGGCGGAGCTAGGTGGGGGTTCATAGGTTCGAACGAATCCAGTAGCTTTTCCATAGACCCTATATTTGTATCAGAAAATTAAGTAATAACTTGTGAACCCCTAAAAAAAACTAATTAATAGCTCAATGGTAAGGAAAAGGAAGAAAATTTAGAACCCCAAACTCCTAATACTGGCTCCACGTTCACACCCCGATCTTATAATATGAGTGAAATACACCTCTAAATTTTGAATCAAACGTGTTTGTTATCGACATTTTATTATGTGTTCAGATGCCCGATTATAATAATGAAAAGGCAACATTGAATAGTCCAAATGACTGCTACATGACAAGTGAAAGTACACTGAACGTTTGCATGAACATGAACAATACCTGTCTTGTTACTTGTTAGGATATAACTGCCAATAAATTTGTTCACAAGGGTATTTATGTCTTTTACTAGAATGCGGGCCGCTTACGTAACGGGTCGGGCGATTGAACCGATGTGTCCTTGTTCCCATAGGCTCCAAATCACACGTCAGACAGCCAATCATAAACCGACACATATTTTTTGTTTTTATTTTAATTTATGGAAAAAAAATCTTTTGACTTTAAGACACCGCACGTGGCGGCGATAATCTTGTGATTTTTTTATTAATCCATTAAATTGTAATGATTTGAGAATTTTTTTAAAAAATTATTATTATTATTTTTGAAAAATATTTTGAAATTAGTGAGTCAAAGGTTTGAAATTTAATTGGAGAAAATCTAGCAATAGTTATATAAGAATTGCGAAATTTGAAAAAAAAATATTTATTTATAAGTTGAAAATGATTATCTGAAATTTGAAATTGTGATTGGATATGAATACTGATTGATGTTACTTTTTTTTTTGATATTTTAAAGTGATTTTATAAGAATATTATGCTCAAACAATTTTGTAGAAATATATTTCGGAACAAAGTGAGAACTATTCACGGTCAAAACTCAAAAGGGTAGTTTATAACAAAATTACAATGCATAAACTAATTACTTATATGATTAATAATAATGTATAAAACAATTACATACTTTAAAAGAATAAAATTATATACACCCCTATGGTTAAATAGTTGAAATACTTTACAAGTTTATATTCTTTGAATTTACTATTAGTATATGTTTTTTTTTCTGATTATTATATTCTAAGTTATTACTATTATATATCTCCTTTTCTTATTGTTTTTGTTAGGCTCGAATTGAGCTAATCAAACATAACCTTTCAACTTCATAAAATATGAGTAAAACTACATACATATCACTCTCTCAACTTTCGAGACAATATTTGTAAGAATATACTGATAACCTTTCAACTTCACAAAATATGAGTAAGACTACGTACACATTACTCTCTCGACTTTCGAGACCTCACTTGTAAGAATATACCAATGGTACGTTATTATTGTACCTTCAAATTTGTCCCTTAATAATTAATTTTCAAAAAATATACCATGTAGGGTCCACTTGCATGTTCACGTGGGACCCACCACGTTTTTTGAACCTCCGTGAGTAGTTTTGATGCCTCCAACTACTCTCCCATTTTGCATGTGACACTCACGTGTATCCTTTAGAAAAAGAGAAATGATATGTGCCTTGCATAACTTTATTCGTTATTCTATGTCGTGCGTATTGGATATCGAATGAAAAATAATAAAAAAATATTTATTATTCAATAATTGAAGGTACGGAATCACATTTGTTATGGGTCACTTTTAATATAGATTTTTTTATATGAAATTCAAATTTAATTAGATTATAATATAAATATTGAATATCAGATGAGATATTTAAAAAATAATTGTATTCATAATTTAATATTTAAATAAAAACAAGTACTTGAAGAAAATCACTAGTGCTTAGTGACCCTCAACTCAATTATTGATTAGTCAAGGGTTATATATATTAGGATCTTAATTTTTATTTTTTCTTGTTTACAAAAGTCAATCGAATTTATGTATTAATAATTAGACATTTAACTTTTAGTTTGTTATAGTTATAAAATAATGTTAAGTTAGCCGGCAAGTAAAGTGCTATTCATCCGATGGTTCGATTTGATTTATCGATTATCGCGATAAGTAAAATGCTAAATTTCTTTTTGATTAGCAAGTTTTTGATGTATAATCGCACTTGATATTTTTGATTAAAAAAATTATCAGATTGAAAGAGGAAAGTGATAAATTTATATGTCATACAAAAATTCACATGATACGTGTACTTTTGTGTTAGATTATGGTATAACTTGAGGAATAAATTCATAATATTTATTGAGTCAAAATGATACGTGCCACGAATTTGGTTCATGACATATCTAAATGAACTAATATTTATATAATTCTTGGAAGTACATTATTGTCCCTTCTAAGTTGAGATAAAGCAATCATATAAGCCTCAACAATTATTTGATTGAAAACAATTTTAAAAAAATTCCCCTAGTAAAGTAAAGCTACAAGAACAACAAAGTCTAGATTCCTCTTTTTGCTTTGTTGACAAAGAGTATAATTAGTGCTTCTAATTACTTACATTTTAAATTTGTAACGTTCAATTTTCATTCATATCCCTTAGTTTTATATTCTCTATCATGTATCACTCAGAAAACACATAGTAATAATATTAATTCTTAATTGATACGATACTTTTTCTAGTTGAGACAACTGAAAAGAATACTTAAACTTATATCCGAATGAGAGAGATCATTCTACTTTATTATATCAATTTTAGATATGTCAATCGTGATATTCTACATAAATCCATGTTCAAATGAGGTCAAGCAAGCGAGCTTACTATGCATGGTCAACTAAATTTATCGAGTTAATTCAAAGGATCAAAAATCAAGTTATTAATGGCATTCCCGTTTAGACCCAAGAGCTTCTATTTTTTTCAAGAGGTGATTTCGTGAATCAACCAATATATAGAAAAAGATGGCTCATATGTTGTTTGTCTATCGTATCAAAGGCGTTGTTGGTAGGGGTGTGTATGTATGGTATATACCGAATTAACATATCATATAAAAAAATTTGATATTGTGATTTTGGTATTATGGTATATAGTATATATTTTATTTCTTTTTATATTAGGTACCGTATTTGGTATTTAGAAATAACGTATCGAAATATTGAATACCATATATATTATTATTATTATTATTAATATACTAACAAATATGCAACCTAGTATTAGTATAAAATGTTGAGAAGTTGAAACTTTGACCACTCTATTTTGATTGAAATGTAATTGATTAGAAGTAGTTGTTTGTACTTATTTTTGAATACATGTTTTTACAATGTGTAATGTGTTCGTATGACACAATTGAGATCCTTTTTTAATTGTCGAAGTTATAATACGCTATTATACGAGTATATATTAGTCGAAATTGAACAAACTATGGTTACAAATTTACCATATCGCAAAATATTGAAATCAAACTTTAAAATATCAAACCATACCGAATTAAATCGCTATAATATTAGTATAATAATTTTAAAAACTAAATATCAAAATTACGATATCAAAACTTTCATATACCGTATTATACATGTCCTGGCTATTCACATGTGACTTTTTATTTTTGGTAATCCAACTAATAAATCAACACATTTAAAAAAAAAAAAAAAGGCTGCACCTATTAGTAATGTTGTGAAGCGAATATATGTCATATTAGAATATGATTCTATATATGCAAATTGTCAATAAAATTCTTGATTTGATGGAAAGTATATATTTATACAAATAATTAAATAGCCTAGGAATTTTTATCCTCATGAATCATGACTTCTTAATATTGATAAGCTTTTGATTCCTATTTGTTTATTCCATTGAAATAAGCTTTTAATATAAGCTGAGATTTATCTTATGGTTCTTAATATCGAGGCTTATAGTCTAATGATTTAGTCTCTCATATAATGAATGTAATTGTGAGAGTAATTTTATTTTCGTCGTTTTTTTTTATCGTTTTCGATTCTCTAATTAATAATAGTATGTATATAATTCTTTGTATGAATAAATAAGTAAATCATTACAACTTATAATAAATAAGCAATTTTTAGAGTTTTTATATGTGGAATTTGAAACTCTATAACAATTACTTTTGATCCGGATAAATAATAATCTAAGGCATTGTGCATGATTCTTCTTGTTCTCACTTATTCTATCTTTGATAATATATCAAACGTATATAGAGCATGTAACACGCTTATGGAAATTGTTAAATTGGTATTAGGATTTAATACTGTCATTAATTACTTGGTCAATTTCATTGATTAACAACATGAAACATTCTTGATCAAATGACCATCCAACAATAATAACAATATATATCTAGTATAATTCCGCAAAATGAGGTCTGAAGCGATAAAATGACCATTCAACAATAATAATAATAAATCCAGTATAATCTCACAAAATGAGGCATGAGGCGATAAAATGACCATTCAACAATAACAATATTATATTTAGTATAATCCTACAAAATGAGGTATGGAGCGATTAAATGACTATTCAACAATAATAACAATACACTTAGTATAATTCCACAAAATGAGGTCTGAGGTGATCAAATAACTATTCAACAACAATAACAATATACACAGTATAATCCTACAGATTGAGGTCTGAAGCGATCAAATAACAATATACCCAATATAATTCCATAAAATAAGGTCTCGAGCGATCAAATGACCATTGGATCGAGCTTCAAAATTTAAAATAATCCCCAAAATTTCAATGTTGTTCTATTCTATTCTTTTTTTGTTTCAATTAGTTTAATAAAATTATACTCCATCTAATTTATTTTAGTCTATATTACAATATATTTTTATCAGCCTGTTTTAAAAAGAACGATTTTTTTTTATTTTTTTATTTTCTCCTTAGTGGTATGCTTTTGTAACTATAAAATTGCATTCATATATTTAAAACCACAAGTTATAGACATATTTCATTTTTTCTTTAACTTTATATCTAGTCAAATATGGATAAAATACAAATAGCCACTTTTTAGCCCCCGTAATTAAAAAACAAACACTATCATGAATTTTCAAATTTCACATGTGAAAAAACTATGGGAACTATATGACATTTTAGAATTTGAAAATTACGTAAAACTTTATGAAATAACCATTTTTAAATACTTGACTGAAAAAATTACTAGTAAACGCCATTTCTACATTACACAACAACAATAAACATATCTAGTGAAATTCCACAAGTGAAGTCTGGAGAAGATAGAATATACATACACCTTATCACTACCTCGTAGAGGTAGAGAGACTGTTTTCAAAAGACGTGTCAGGACTCCGAAAATTTCCAAGGAACAGCATCCATCCAGCCCAAGGTGAAAAAAAAAGCCCAAATCCACAAGCTTAAAAACGGCGTCGTTTTTAAATTCATCAGTTTATCTGAAAAGATCCATGATGACACGTGGCATCTGCAAAATCCCAAGAACTCCACACTCCCTAATCAGTTCTTCAGCTTCTGGGTTACAACTACTTTTCTGAAAAAGTGTAGAGAATCCCAATATTTTTTATTAAATTTTTTGTTCACAAATGACTTTATAGTAAAAAAAAAAAGCAATCTTTTTTAGTTATAGTACATAGAATTAAAGAAAAAATGCAGGGGTTGGCTCTTCAAACATCTAATTCTATAGCATCAAGTTATTGGGGGAAGAAAAAGTTTTCATTTTTGAATGTTTTGGATTCATTGCCTAGCAAACCATCAATACCCACAAGGAGAATTTCCCATTTTTCAGGAGGAATTTCATCTTTATGTAAGTTTTTATGAATACCCTTTTGTGATTTTGAGTCCAAGAATTTGATTTGATTGAGTGATTTGTGGGTATGTTAGTAGTTAAGTGAATTTTGAGATGCCCCATTTTGAAGTTATGAGAAATTGGGCATAGTTTCTTTGCCCCCATGTAATAATTTCACTATTATTTGATATGTCTGCTTTGCATCTCTATGTTATTTTTAACATTGCTTTGTTATGAGTTACTTGAGTCGAAGTTCTTTTAGAAACAACTTCTCTACTTCCACAAGGTAGAAGTAAGGTATGTGTACGCCCTGTCCTCTCTAGACCCCACCTATTGAGATTACAATGGATATGTTGTTGTTGTTGTTATGTTTACTGACTGAGGAGTTGGGTGTTAGCTTAGTGCTCCAGTTGGGTGTTTTCTATTTTGGATTTTTATTGAGATAATATGATACTCTCTTATGAGGAATCTTATTTGGGCTAGTCATAGTGGTTTAGCTCAGCAACCGTCATTCGTGCAAAAACGAAGGAAAAATATTTAATGAGCACCCAAGAGTGTTGACTAGCGGCTAATACTGTGTGTGAAAACCAAGGGAGACCCGAAACCACTTGCCAGCGAAAGCAAGGGGTTTGTCTTCTGGTTCGAGCTCGTCGCACCGGGCTTGCCTAGTGCGGGTTACCTCTCCTGTGTGGTTTGTGAGATATTGCATAGGAGTGCGAATTTTACCTTGTGCGCATCCAAAGCGTAGCGGCTGCGGGTTTCCCTTGTCACTAAAAAAAAACACCAAGGGAGACCAGGGTTCAAATCCTAGGAGAGATAATAAAACGGTTGGTGATTTCTTCACTTACCCCTAAATCTTAGTGGGCCGAGTTACTTGGTAGTTGTGCTGGTGGGTGGTAGTTGGTATCCAGTGGAAGAGGTTAAGGTGTGCGCAAGCTGGAGTGTAGCCTAGTGGTTAATGTTGTGTTTGAAAACCATGGGAGATGAGGGATTTAAATCCTATCAGAGAAAATAATCCGGTTGGTGATTTCTTCGCTTCTGCCTAAATCTTAGTGGGTAGAGTTGCTCGGTAGTTGTGCTGGTGGGTGGTAGTAGGTACCTGATTGAATAGTTCAAGGTGTGCGCAAGCTGGACATCATTGTTATCACATTTGAAAAAATTACACTAAATGAATCTATATTAAATTAGAAGCTTTAGGCCTTTTCTGGCGTTCCTCTTTTGGTTTGGGGGAAGGTGGCTAATTTGAAGTTATTCCAATTTTGTGCTTGTTGGTCAAAGACAATTTAGTCCGACTACTATTCAGTTGGATTTATTGCTTTTTCATGCACTCAGTTAGAAAAATGTTTGAACAAATCATGGTCAAAGATAGTGTAGCTTGACTTATAGTCGCTAGGGATCTAATTTAGGAAAAAGGACTATTAGTGTATCAGATATATTTATGGCTTAAGATGATTTTTTACATTACGATACATGACAATTTCTACTTAATACATATATGAGGGCTTTTGAACTCTATATTACTTCAATCCTGCAAGTGATTTAGTTTATAGAATGAAAGACCTTAAGATGGTAAATAAATTCACTTAATATTAGATGCGAGATGCCAATTTCCTGTCAGATGAACTTTCTTACTCCCCACCAAGATAATTTCTGAATTTTTGATCTGTCACTTTTTAATATTCCTAGTAGAATAGATTCTTTTATTTCTTTCCTTCTGACTACTACATCTTGTTGCTCACTCATGCCTTTGTTACTTGTAGTAAGATGTACAGCGCTCCCTAAGTTGCAGCGAAGGCATAGCAGAATTATACCCTATGCATCTAATGTTGGTGTTGGATCTGGAAGTTTTGAAGAAAGTCAAGGAAATGAAAGCCACAATGTTTCAGTCAATCAGCCGTCTACCGATGGTTCATCGAAAATGTATGCTATATATATAACTTAGCAATTAAATAACGAGAATTTCTATCCACATACAAAATTGTGAAAGGTTTGGTGAATACTTTAAATTTCTTTTCTGCATAAAGAGCATGTTGTTAACAAGTATACGGGTAGAGGAAGATAGGCTGTTAAATCTTTTGTAAAGGGTCCCTAGAGTTAGAGTGCATTTGGTTTGTGGGATAACTATTATCCTGCCAATGGCTGGATTTATCAAGAGTGCATGTTTAAGTACTTGATCCCGAAGTTACCCTTGTCTCAAAAAAAAAAAAAAGTACTTGATCCCGTTAAACCTCACATCACAAGGATGATAAAGTTTAATGGCTTATGAAAGTTTTTGGTGGATGGACTAATATGATATGAACAATATACATTATACTTATGAAATTGTCTTGCAGTGCTGGTAATTTGGTGTCAAGAAACAAAGAAGTAGTGTTCCCTGATTCGTCCAATGCAAAAAATTTCACATTTAAACTTTCAATATGACAAGTATATCACCTTAATGCAGCTTGATCAAAAGCATCTGTCAATGTCCAACAGACACCTCTACTTTCGGCATGTGGCCTATGTTTCGGGAGTTCTGTTTACATAATAAAACTTCAAGAATTCTTTTTAGAAAAACACAAATAAAAAGGAGTATCTATAATGACTTCAACTGTCAGTGTAGTCACAATTACAGATTGCAATTTGATTACGTTTTCTTTCCTTCAAGAATGCAAGGAAGAGGTTCAGGCTGCAATCATATTTTATTACACATGTATTAAGTTATAGAATCCTAGTCTTTGATATATCGAACATGAACTCTTCTGACTTTCTAGGTATCTTCATGCATTTTCATATGAGAAAACAGGTTTTAGTTTGATTGCAACTAACTAAATAGGAACTTTCACAAGATATGACACTTATGTAGGTTTAACTTTCATGAATGGCAGTGAGGCACTTCCTAGTAAAATTCCTTATCCTCTCGCTATAGCTCTTGTGCTATGTGGATGTTCGTTAGTATTTTCACTGATTGCCTTCACGAAAGGAGGACCGTCATCACTCATTGCAGCATTTGCGAAATCAGGTTTCACTGCTGCATTCTCGTTGATATTTGTTTCTGAGATTGGAGACAAGGTAAATGGAGAGATTGAGACAATATGCTATACTTATTAGCTTTTCCTGAACTCATGACTGTTTTTTGCCCTTTCATTTCTTTGGTTCTTAACCTTTTCATTCTCTTTGATACGGCCAGTGCTAATGGTCTTATATCTGGCATTGACATAAATACCTTGTAGGTGTAAAAGTGGTGTAACACATAATCATGGCTAAGCATTTATGCATCAATTAGCAAAAGTTTCTCTCTTTGGTGTCTTTTATTGAAAAACTTTGATGCTTTCAGAATGAGCCTTGTGACACTGTACATGATTCTTGATATGAACTCTTTGGTGTCTTTTATTGAAAAACTTTGATGCTTTCAGAATGAGCCTTGTGACACTGTACATGATTCTACTGAAGCTAATTGATTGAGTTATTTAATCTGGGATCTGCTTTTGTCCTATGCAAGTTTTGAGATAATTTGTCTTATTCAAAAAATCTAACTAATTCTTTCTTTAATATGCAATTCAACAGACATTTTTCATCGCTGCCCTCTTGGCCATGCAATATAAGAGAATACTGGTATGAATTTTTGCGTTCCTTGTCCCTTACTTCTCCTTTTCTATCTCTTTTGCATCTAAGGATATTAAGTTTTAAGAGAATAAAAGTGAATAATTGTGACTGAACTTAGGTATATCTTTAAAGCAATCCACTTGAAGCTTTCATACCTAAAACTATTTTTTTGGTATCTTGTAGCATTCTTTCCTTATAGGATATGATTACTGCCAGAAATTTTGAGGATGGGGATCCTAGATTATGATCATTTGGTGGTTGCAGGATTTGTTTGTAGAATTATTGATCAAACTGAAAAAGGACGCAATCCATTTTTCATCATATAATTATTATTTAGGAGTTATAATGTTGCCTAATTATGTGAAAGCAAATGAAATTCAAAAACTTATTGAAACTTGTTGAAATATAAAAATGGGGTTTAATATAGACTTGAGCACACAAGTTCGTAGATTGAATATTGATATAGTGTAAATGCAGTTTGGTTTTAGTATTTCTTGCTACTGCTATACCGAAATGTAATGTTGTGGTCACTTCTGTTTTGTTCAATTCTTTATCTTACTTAAGTTGCATCAATGACCAGGTCCTTTTGGGATCAATGGGAGCTCTTTCACTTATGACGGTCTTCTCTGTCATAATAGGAAGGATCTTCCATTCAGTACCTGCTCAGTTTCAAACAAGTAAGTTAGACCTTGGGACTGTTATTTGTTTTTATTTTTAGTTTTCTGATTGGCTCCTTGGGATCTTTATATATTGGCACATTTTTCTTAGCATTTCCTTTTGTTGAAGCAAGCTAGTCCTAAATTGGGTTCATGTTCTCAGAAAGTAAATGGTTAATATGCGCATTAGTTGGCAGCAAGCTTACTGATAAGTTTGTTTGGGTACATTATGACTGGCTCATCAAGTATGCCGATCATTGGATATTAGAACTTAACATTCTCTCGGCAAGTTTGGTTATATAGCACTTCTTACTCTTGCTTGATAATGTTTCTTCCTGTGAAGTATAGACTGTTGTGGTATTTTTATAGTGTTCGTTTATCCTAGTGTACCTTTTCTTGCACATGCACACTGAAAAACACACCCTTTTGGCCACCAGAACTACTCGAGTTACACATAACATCCAGAGCTTGCAATGACCTATATTTCATACACGATAGCATTTCCCTCAGAGAATCTAAAGTTCCCCTCCTTCCAAACCATCAAAGATGCACGCCAATGGTATCCAAACTATCTTGAGCTCCTTTATTTTCTTCCCTTATCAGCTAGAAACAGATTCCTTCACTGTTTTGGGCAGAACACATTGCCCACCAACTAAATTTCCACGTACCATCTTTTGTTTGTTTGTGTTCTCCTTCTTGATTTTTGCTTGATATTCATTTTAAAATTCCCAATTGTTTTTCATAACAGCCTTGCCTATTGGAGAATACGCGGCTGTTGCCCTCTTGTTCTTTTTTGGTCTCAAATCAATTAAAGATGCATGGGAACTTCCAAGCAAAGATGTTGAGACTGGTGAAAAGAGTAGTCAGGAACTTGATGAATTTGCAGAAGCTGAGGAGCTTGTGAAGGAAAAGGTGAAAAAGCTGCTGAATGCCACTCTTAAATGCTGTTTTATTCTCTGAGAATTCTGCGCTTCCAAATGTCTTAATCATCAGAACAAGTCTTTATGGGGATGACTTCATTCTCTTTCCTGTCTCCATGTTTGCACCACTTGCATCTTCAACAAGCTGGTTCTAACGATTTAATAGATGGCTATTTCAGGCATCAAAACAGCTCACAAATCCGCTTGAAATTTTGTGGAAGTCTTTTAGCCTCGTATTTTTTGCTGTAAGTATCTTCTTCTGGATGCAACATTGTTTCTTTTCTACTCCCTTTTTCAAAGAAGGAGCCAATGCAAAATGTAGTGTAGATGGTAGATAGAGTGCAAGCTTCCAGGACGCCAACATTTATTTAATAAAAAAATCAAGTCATTTGTATCATTTTTATAGTGTTCATGTAAGTTGTTTGAGTGTGACATGGAAGACTAGAACTAGTTTCTGTGGTTTCGCATTCACAACATTTAAGTCTAGAAAGTGTTATGTAACTATATCCAGTTGCTAAAGAACATCGAGGCCTGTTGTAATTTTTAAGTTAGGAATCTTAATGCTTTTTTTGCCTCCTAGGAATGGGGAGATCGATCAATGCTTGCAACGATAGCACTTGGTGCAGCTCAGGTACAGTTTCTATGAAATTCAATACTAACGATATATTTTCCGAGCTTCCCATAAAATTTAAGTTTCAAACTCTCCAAACTTCTGTTTATTTCCTCACTGCCATACTGACTCTATTTCGCAGTCTCCATGGGGTGTGGCAAGTGGTGCCATTGCCGGACACCTGGTTGCTACATCTATTGCAATACTAGGAGGCGGGTTTCTTGCCAATTACATTTCTGAGAAACTGGTAAGCCAGCGCCTTTTTTTCCCCGAATCTGCTCTACATAATTGTATTTTGAGTTCTAAGCATATTATCTTGGTTATACAACAGGTTGGCTACTTGGGTGGAGTTTTATTCTTAATATTTGCTGTTGCTACTTTGTTTGGAGTCTTTTAACCAAGTTTTACAGAAAAAGAAGACAGTGTCGAGAAGTTCTAAGACGCCTATTTAGACTGGATAGATACGCGAGAAACGCTAGTGGTAGAGGGCAGGAAACTCCTGATGGTACCATAGATCAGTAACATGTTCATGCTTGGCATAAAACAATGACATTCTTGTACTACTGTAGAATAAGTAGAAGAAACTATATTAGTGGTTCTTAGGCAACACCAGAGCTGTATGTATGTGCAATCCTATGGCCCCTATCAGAAAATTTTTCATGATTGTTGTACAAGTTTTGTATATGTGAAAGAATCAAGATTTCTGTTCTTTCTGTTGTAATAAGTTCTGTCACTTTGTCATTAAAGATGACAAAAAGATGTACTATTTTTCTGTTCCCAAGTTAGCATTGTTAAAAATGTGCTAATTTGTATAGCAAAGAACTCATTTAATTTTGAAATACATTGTTATGTATATCCGCGAGTGTGGTCGAGTTGTTTGAGCAGGTAATCTCTTGGGTACTCAACACTTGTGAATTCTTCTGTCATGTGGTTCATAGAAGAACAGAAACTAAGAAACTAATTAGTTAATGCAAAGCAAGTTGAGATTGACCATATGAATCTCCACTAACCATATCGCTCCATTAAGCTCTTGTGGTTGAATGAAAACACAAAGTTGAACAAGTAGTAAGATCCATGATTTTATAAAATGATTTCCATTGCCCTAGTAGTAGCTAGCCAGCCCAATAGACCAATATACAACCTTACCTTAAAAAAAATAATCAATATACAACAATGAGCTCTCTATCAAAATTGCTAATAAAAACTACATGAGGGCTGAAGCACTTGGTCTTCTGTATATTTTTGCTCGTGTAATTCTTTTTGAGTCAACAACATACCCAGTGTCTGAGTCTGGGGAGGGTAGTGTGTACGGCTATACACAGACCTTAACCCTACCTTGGGAGGTAGAGAGGTTGTTTTCGATAGAAAACATTTTTCGAGTGTTTGTCTCTTCTGTAAGTTCTCATCTTGAGGGAGCTCTATTCGTAGATACATTGACTAGAAAGAAATGTACCATTACTGAAAATCTGGACAAGTCTTTTTTCCAGTCTCTGTGCTCCTGGACCTGGTCTTAGAACTTCAGCGTCTCCCCAGACAGTACATTTATCAGTTTCATTTTCACCTAAACACCATCCGCCAGGGACTGGTTCATCGTGCTTGTGGTGGAGAAGTTCATGGTCGATCTGGTCAAGAATCGAATTGTTTGCCTCGAATGGTGCAGCAAATACTGCTCCACTCATCACCAGGTCATTGAAGTCACTGGTATTGAGTGGAAGGACCTCTTGTCTTGAGTTAAATGAAGCATACCGCAAGTTGTGGTTGATTGTTGTTCTTTTGTATTTCCTTGAATTGCACAGAATGGTCGGGAAATACACAGATGCCGAGGATGGTGAATTTGACAAGTACATTAGCAGAGTCCTGGGTAGGTTATCTGTGCCCAAGATGCAGAACTCGATAAACTTCCGACTCAAGATACTAGATGAAGACCCTGTAGCCAAGAGGACAAGTTTGTTAGTATTAGACTTAAATAATTTAAACACATATCGAACCAGTAACACAATAGGGTGGTTGCTTTACTACTACTACACACCCTTGCCCTAGTTGTCACATATCCAAAAAGATTTAAATTCCAAAAAAATGTTGGGGCCTTTTCGAGCCGTGGAAGCAGTCACTAATGCTTGCATTAGGGTAGTTGTCTACGTCACACACCTTAGTGTGCGGTTCTTCCCAGGACCCTTGTAAGGTGGGATGCATTGTGCACTGGGTTACTTCATCTCAAAGTTACTTTTACAATCTCTATGTTCTACTTCATTTTTTACTCTTTTCTTTTTAACAGGAACAAAGCGTTATAGTTGTCCACTTCATATCAAGATTATTATTTTTTTCAATCAAACATTCAAAGGGATTAAATAACAGAAATATATTCATGCTTTCATCATTCATAATGCAAAAAATATGGCTACCAAGCATCTGACCTGAAAATAATCGATAAGCATCAGGCAGTTCCCTTTTCTGAGTTGCATAAAATACTTCATCTTCCTCTTCAAGATAGAGCCCAGGATCAACAACTATTGGTTTCAACTTCCGTGACCTGGAACATCCAAAACACTCATATATTAAGATCTAAAACCATACATTACTTGCCTCTATCCATGTGCATACATGCTTAGACAGAAAGATAGAAACTTATAATACGAAAAGGATATGGCCATACTCTCTCCACCCAATGTAGCTTGTGTGGTTGACAAAATTAAGATCCTTGGGTATATATGACAGAATGTGTAGAAGATCTGAAAATCAATAGAAAATAGCATCAGATTACTCATCAGTCATTACCTAAGTGAACGTGTGTTGTCGTGAGAAATGAGTCCAATGACATAATTAGATCCATTGAATAGAATCAAATTTTAATGCCTCTATTGAAGTGATAAACAGTAAAGGAAAAGGAAAATACATCTGTACATCCATTAATACCAAAGTCAAGAATAATGTACCAGACTACCAGCTTACATCCTAGAAAAATAACAACTTAAATATCCTAATCATTTTTTTCCTTCGGCATTCTATCAACGTAGAGAGCCAAGACAAGCTCAAATCACCCAGGATAAGAGATGTTTTTTGTTGTTGCTTCATGCAGACAAAACTATACTACTTGTAAAACAAAAGGATAACAATTTGGACCGCAAAGCTTAAGTCCAAGGTCTCCCTATATCTGTTCCACAATGCCACATTTCTGCTAAGGGCAGTAACCAGAGGCGGAACCAGTATTTCCTAGCGACATCAAGTGTAGGTAACTGGTTTCTAAATGTGAATTTCTTAATAAGAAAACAGGGTTTGAACTAACACCACAGGTTCAAGCAAGCCATATGTCGGCTTCTAGATCCGCCCCTGGCAGTAATGCTGCGTACATTCTATCCTCCCCAGACCCCACTTGTGGGACTACACGGGGTATGATGTTGTTGTGCTTCACAATGATCGGATAACTCCTCTTCATAAAAAAAAATGATCGGATAACTCCTTACCACAAAGTGTACTCACTGTTTCTACAAATATATTCCATCTTTAGCAAAATATAATTAGGATCCTAAATTCCCTACATAAGCTAAAAATTCAGTAGAAGCATACTCCAGTTACTCAACAATCACTAAAAAGAACACATCTTTAACATTATCCAATATGCATATCTCAGAGTCTTGAGTAACAATTGGATAATCAGCATACACTAAATCCAGTAACAAACAGTTTACAAAAACAACAACAAATAACAAACATACCTAGTGTAATCCCACAAGTGGGGTTTGGGACGGGTAGAGTCCCAAAAGACCCTCGTCTCAAAAACAGCAAATCAAAGTATTTACGAAAAAGGGAATTCGATAGTGAAGAAAACATGTCAATTAATAAGGAAAGCAGTACAGAATATTCCGAGAAAAGAAACAGTAACATCAGCAAAATAATGTGGTAACTGAAAAGAAAATACATGTATAAGGCTAATACTACAACAAACATAGTTCTCCCAGACTCCCACCAAGCCTTAACCCATCGAAAAGCGAGTCAAAGCTTAACTACCTACTAACATTCTACACTTATCCGCCATCTCCACACCCTCCTATCTAAGTCTTGGTATGCTGAAATTGTGTCATGTCCTGTCTTATCACCTTTTCACCAATACTTCTTCAGCCTACCTCTACCTCTCCTCACCACAAAGGCTACTCCCACCTTGTCCCAAGTATCCTTATTCTTAATCTTATCTCTCGTAGTATGCATATCTTCAACATTATCCAACATGCATACAGAGTTTTGACTAACAATAGGATAAATCCAGTAACAACACCAAAAAGATTAAATCTTTACACATACGTCTCAAAAAAGACTCAATTTTTACACTAAACAGTGCATATCTTCAACATTATCCAACATGCATATAGAGTTTTGACAAACAAATGGACAATCAACACACACTAAATCCAGTAAAAACATCAAAAAGATTAAATCTTTACACATAATTCATACCATCTTGAGTAACAAGTGGATAATCATCAGCAGATAGATTAATAAACCAATCCCAATGAGCAGAAACACGCAGAAGAATAGAAGCTCCATGAAGAGTAGCAGACAAAGCAGAAGATCCCATTGGGTAAACAAAATCAGCTTTTCCAATAAAATTCACATTCTGGGCAGCTTTAAAAAGAGGCACAGATTGAACATACAGTGCAAGATCATCACGTTCATATTGAGAAGCTTTTCTATCAAGATGAAGAAGATACTGATTTCTTGGATGGTACACTGCAAATAGCAAACGGATGATTCTTGAAGTGTCTTTTGTGGATCCAGAGATGAGGTAAGCTATGGCAGGGGGTGGGGGTAGAAGGGTATTTTGGTCATTTGGGTTATGATGAAAAAGGAGACGATGGGGTTGACGATTTGGGAAAAGGGAAGGGTGGGGTTGGTTGGGGTGGGGGTGGGGTGGAGGGGAACTGAAGGAGAAGGTAAGAATAAGGAGAAGTGAGAAGATAGTGGTGGCAAGAATGATAAAGGGTGTTGAGATTTTGGTGGTGGTGGGGGTGGGGGTGGTGGTTCTGGTGGTGGTTGGTGGAGGAGGGTGGTGGTGGTGCATTTTCTTGGGATTTACAAACAGATTCTTGAAATAGTTAATATTTTATATATGTAAGAATGTTACTGTAAATGGTTTGGTTCTTTTCTTTGGTTTTCTCAGTCACACTGCCTTCTTCTGTTGTCTGTGATTTTGATGATTGATTTGATTCTCATGACTTATTCAAATATGGGATGTGAATGGGCGGCATGACAAGTTTCTAGAATATCTAAATATAGTCGATGTACAAAATATCCTGAGTTTAGTATGATTCAAGAAAGGAATCGTACTCAAAAGGTGTGATGTAGATAGATTAATCTAATACTATAGAAATCATAAATAAGTAACTCTTTTGTTTCTTTTATTTCTCCTTTGATGTCTAATACGTTTGTTGAAGTCCGATTAAATGTAGCCGATGTTTAAAATATCTCGAGTTAGTATGATTCAAGAAAGAGATCATATTCAAAAGTGTGATGTAGACACACTAATCTAATATTGAAAACCATAAATAACTCTATTGTTGCTCCTTCAATGTCTAATACATTCGTTAAAGTCCGACTAAATATAGCCGATGTTTAAAATATCTCGAGTTAGTATGATTTAAGGAAGGACCGCACTCAAAAGGTGTGATGTAGACAATCTAATCTAATATTGAAAACTATGAATATCTCTTTTGTTTCTTTTATTTCTCCTTCGAATTTTGATGTCTAATACGGTCGTTGAAGTTTGACTAAATTCACATACAAGCTGAAAAATACTCTAGTATATTAAGAATAAAGTGTTTTCTAATAAAAAATAACTTCATATTAGAGCTTAAATTCATCGAGATATCTTATTAAACGATGAATGAGTAATCACAGCTATACATCAGTATTTATAGATGAAATGTCTTTTATATCAGTGAAATGTCTATTTATTGAGTTGCACAAGCATTACTGAAAATACACAAAGGGGGACTTAATTATAAACTTTGTGTTGTTGGATCTAGAATATAACAACAAAATCACAGGATATGTTAAAGAATGGAATTAATTAATAAATTATAAGAGTTGACCATTGGAGCATCAAAAAAGAAAAAAGAAAAAAGAAAACTTTGTTATCAAGTTTGGTATTTTCATTCCTTTTCATTTATGAGTCAACTTTATAACATTCTTCAAAAATCCTAAAGCCAATAATGTCCACAAACAATGAGATGAAAAACACCATTCCCAATGATCAAATACATATTCCAAATTTCCCTCTAGAGATCATCATAGAAATACTTTCAAGATTACCAATCAAATCACTCTTGAAATTCAAGTCTGTTTCAAAATCATGGTTTTCATTAATTTCATCATCTCATTTTTCGAAATCCCATTTAAACATATCATCAAGAAACAACAATTTATCACACAAAAATCTCCTTTTACTCTCCATGTATCTACCTCATACTCTATATTCTTGCACCCTTTACTCTACATTGCATGAAAAATCCAATCTTTGTCTCAACAAACTCAATTTCCCTTGGAATCCATCAAACATTATAGCTGGAGTTTCTTTATGTAATGGTTTGTTCTTGATTTGTATTGGTATGTACAATAATAACTTGTATTTGTGGAATCCATCTACTAGAAAAAACAAGATTTTGCCTTTTTCTAGTTGTACTAAGTATTCAAGATGTGATGTTACTTTTGGTTTTGGTTATGATGAGTTTAATGATGATTATAAAGTTGTTGAGATTTATGGGGTTTATGATATTCACTATGTATATGATGCAAATATCAAGATTTATAGTTTAAGGTCAAATTCTTGGAAAATTATGAAAAAGTATAGTGATGCACTTTTTTCCTCTGACTCTGGTGTTTTCTTGAATGGATGTGTTCATTGGGCTGTGGCACATAATGATGGATCTGGTATTTTTTGGGATATAGTTTCACTTAACTTGGAAAATGAGAAATTTGGGAATTTTGCATTGCCTAGTTTTGATGGTTTTGATCATTCAAGGTCATTAGGAGATTCAAGTGATTGTGAACTAGGGACTATGAATTGGTCATTAGGGAAGTTAGGGGATTTTCTTTGTCTGTTTTGTGACTATTATAAAGTTAAGTTGGATGTATGGATAATGAAGGAGTATAACGCGAAAGGAAGTTGGATTAAATCGGTTTCCCTTCCTTATGTAAGGGGAGTAGGGCCTTGTATATCACCGTTGTGGATATCAGACATCGGTGGTGAAGTGTTGTTGCATGATGGAACGCATGTTATGGTGTATGACTTGAGGAATGATGAGTACAAACGCGTGGAGATTCGTGAAATGGATGGTGATGGTGTTGGAGCAGCAACTGTCTATGCTGAGAGCCTTGTTTCGCCTTATCTTGACAGTATTGAAAATACGCCTGAAATGCAGTAATGGTAAAATACTAGCTCTGTATTCTTCTTCTGTTTTACATTTGATACATTCGGTTTATTGTATCTGTTATATTGTTGTCATGATTGTGGTGTCCAGGTCAGTTTTCACGCACCTCGACTAATTCCACAGGATACCTGTCACCTCCTACCAGCAACAAGTACCATGTAACTCTGTCCACCAAGACTAGGACAAATGAAAAGAGTCGCCTAGTGTTTTTTGTCTTGGTGAGTTTAAAAAACTTTGTAACTTTTGTGTTTCCTAAAACTCTGCTATCTGCATTGGTTTTAAGAACATGGTAATTGAAACATATTCTTTTGAGTTGAGCGTCTATTAACCTCTCTCTACTACAAAGGTAGGAGCAACGTCTACATACATCCCACCCTCTCGGAAATGTTGTATTGATCCACAATACATTCGTTATACTCTACGGGTAGAGGAATACATAGAGATATATATTCACTTTGCCACAATGAAACAAGACAATATGTAACACAAAACCAAAGCTATAATATTCATAGTGATCAAACAAAACAGAATCCACACAAACAAAATTACATCAAATTAAAGCAAATTCAGTAAGTAAGATGAACAACAATCCTCAACAATGTCTCTGCACCATCAGCAACATGTTGACCAGCTGGTATAAGTGAACGTATTTCCGCGAATCCACACGCGTTTTTAAATTTACCAGTTCCTCCTGTTACTGAAATTCTTGACATTGTACTTCCAATTCTAAAAACTCCAAAGAAATTAAGACTATCACCATATTCACCTCCTTCAAACATAGCTGTAAATGCCATCATTTGAGTACTTCCATCTGCTGAACTTGCTACATATACTCCTTGTGCTTTTCCAAGGTTTTGTGTACCTGTAAAATCAAGAATGTTAAAAATTTCACTCAATATGTAGCGTTGGCGCGGAGCTAGGATTTTTTTTCACTAAGGGGAGTCGAGATATAAAGAAATAAAGGCACAATGAATACTCAGAGTTGAGGTATCTAGACGTGCATACTCAACGTTGACGTGTTTACTTGTCAGGTCAGGCCAAGTTTAAGCTTTTGTTTATGTACTATATTTTGCACTTTTCGATAGGCATAATACATAAATATGTTCTTTAGCTTGGCCTCAACTCACAGTTATGCCCTCCAACTTTGGATATGCACAAATAGACACTTAAACTTGTATAAGGTTGAACAAATAGACACATGTGTCTTACGTGACATCCTACCTGGCAATCTGTATCCTACTTGGTGTTCTACATGTATTATGCCACGAGGACTCATGTGTCTACTAAAGTTGGAGGGCATATATGTGAAATGAGGTCAAGTTAAAAGGCACATTTATGTATTACGCTTCTTTTCGATATCCTCAAAATGAAATCAAAATTTAGATATTGAAGTGACACAGAAGAAATGTTTAAACTAGAAACTAGTTTTTTTTTTAAATAGTAAGAAATTAAGAAGGGAAGGGTCAAGAATTACGTGTCTACAGTACCTAATTCAGGAGACGAGGTCAAGAAGTCATCGATAACCGTGATCGTCCCGAACCCTAGCCCTAGACCATCAGGGCCTAATTGAGTATTCACATTTTGTCCATTATTATTATTATTATTTCCTCCAGCAAATATTGTGCCTGCTAGACCTGTTCCTAATGGAACACCATTGATATTGAATGTTGGCATTGCACCATTAGCATTTGGAATTGCAACACCATCTTTTGGTGGTTGAAAACCAAGTGGTGTAGCAAATGGTATTTGTCCACTATAAATATTGCCTAATAAACCGGTTATTGGCCGAGCTGTTGGATTATTTCCTCCCAAGATATCGTGCATGTACAATTCAAGAATCGGTTCTTGTGGTGTACTTGTACTTACATGATCAATTGCAACTACAAATGGTACAAATACAAATAGAATTGCAAATTTGATGAACATTTTTTGAGAATTTTTGTGGGATTTTGGATTGAGATATTTTTTTTTCTTGATTTGAGTATGAAAATGAACATAAGATTGATAGTTTATATAGTTTTTTAAAAAGGTGGATTTGTTGTGAGAATATAGATGTTGTTGTTGAAAGTCTCCTTAGTGTGGCAAGTACAACAAAACCTTACAGGATTTTGCTTAATATTATAAATTTATAATAAGGTCTGAAAATTCTTCTATATGACAAAATAATAGTAATATTTTTTGGGGAAAATTATTCGTAGTAATAACTTTATAAAGTTTTTAATCTATCGACTTAAGTAGACCTACAACAATAAGCCTAATATAGAAAGCTCGATACGGTATTTCTCAATGGTTAAATTAAATAGATGGTACATAAGCGGTTTGTTATGTGAGTGGATATGATTTAAATCCGATGATGGAATCAGAAATTTATATAAAAAGATTCAAAATATATATATATATTAGAATATATATTTAATTTATTATCTAATGTCTCTTTAATACTTATACATTCTTTAAATATGTATATCTAAGTGGAAAGGGAAAATTATTAGTGAAAAGCTAGTATTATTAGTTATAAACTGGTCCATTACAGAGAAAATAATGATAATATTTGCCCACTTGTAAAACCTAATCCATCTTAGTTCTCACTTTTTTTTCCATCATTTTTAGCTTCCATTTTTTTCCTTTTTTTTTTTCTATTCTAAGATAATTCACTTTATATTACTTTGGTTTTATTAATATCTAGCAAGTAGCAATAGAAGTCTGCTTATGTGGTTGACCAAAGCGTTAATTAGTGGATATAATGAGGGAGTAGACAAAGTTTATCACTGTGTATGATAAAATACCTCACTGTTTATCTTTATAGACGATCGATTATTTAAAAATTCGTTAACATATATTCAAAACAAACAAAAAAAAATTAGGGGATTTTAGTATTCATCAAATTTCCCATGATAATAAGAAAGAATCTACAAGTAAAAGTACATTTTTTAAAAAAATATTACGAAATACATAACACAAAACAAGTGGTAAAATGGGTAAATGAAGGGTGATAAAAATTAGCTCATGTAAATATTGTATCTTTACCAATAAATTATTTTATAACATGAAATAGCCATTTATCACTCACTTACCAACCCTTGGTTCATTTTACCCATTTTGCCACCTCTAGCGTGTCTTATTCTCCAAAAACGATACGACTTTTGAAGCAATCGACGATACATAAGCACAATCGTTGAAATTTTTGAGGAGTCCGAGCAACGTGCATCACTTATCTAGCAACAAAAATCACACTGAAGTTGAGTTGTTCATTTGTTGTTCTGTCGCTTCATGATCCATCACTTTTGTTTGTCTCACTACAGGAAATATTAATTTCCACACTGTATTCATGATATAATTGAAAAATGTAAGAAATACATGAATATCATATATAATTTTGGGTTAATTTCACAGATGATCGCTCCACTTTCAAGTGAGTCACTGACGTGTACCTAACAACTTTATACATGTGAGTTGTGACAACCTACTTGCCTTATCCGAGATCGGATTTGGCATTTTGGATATTTTTTTTATCTTCTATTCTATATAAGATATAATTTTATGACTCTAGCGTGATAAACGAAAATTACCTATACTTAGATCAATTGTTCATTAAAAAATAAGTACAAACTAAATTGACTTACAATATATTGTAGCAGCAAACCATTCATTCACTATCTTCACCCATGTACTAGCCCAACCAACATCAATACTCCATCTGTTAATTAAAACAAAAAATTGAATCAAATTAATGTTGCTATAACACATGTTCAACTATAACATACTCAGTGTAATCCCGCAATGAGGTCTGGGGACGATAGGATATACACAGACCTTACCTCTACGTCCTTTGTGGGGGTAGAGAGGTTGTTTCTGATAGATCCTCAGCTCAAACGAAAAAAGAAGATATACTTACTTTCGAGGCAAACCATCAAGATTCCAACTGATGAAAAGCATAGCAAAGTACATTGCTCCTAAGGAGAACACTAAGTGGAAGAAGCCATACTTATAGGGAACATCATCCTCCGATTGAACTTTATCCTTGCGAAACTATGATACGAGCAAGGAGATATAGTCATGTCTCAGCAAAACGGAAACATACACATGAAAGATGGTTTGGGATTTCTACACGTTCTGTCCATGTATTGGGACAGAGAAAGCCAAGCTCACCTGAAATGTTTGTGAGTCGATGCCAGTGGAGAACGTTGCCATGACGATTGCACATATAGCAATCAAGAAGCCCTATTTTACAAGGAAAAGAAAGATAGTGAACAAGTGAATAAGCATGTGAAATGAGAGATTCAAATGACGAGAGAAGGACTGACAGATTTCTAGGTTGACAAGCTATCGAAGAAGGGGGTGCACATGATATATATATACCTTAGGCTAATTCCCATATCGGAATGAGAGAGGAAAGTGAAAAGCTTTATAAGGTATACCACAAGTTCACACGAATCGTGACAACTTTGATGTCTTAAAACAGCATTCTCAAACTGGTAAGCAGAACAAGGAAAAAATGAGCTTACAATTACAGTAGTCCAACCACCATGCGCGTTGTTTTGTTGCTGAGAGCTGCATTTCTGAGTGGCAGGCTCACTGTAAACAAAGTGTCACCAAATCGACTTCATCACATAAATGACAACCAAACAACAACTACATTTTGAAGGGGAAAGAATCGTAAGTTTTCAGCTAAACATGCGTTTATCACCCTGTCAAATATGCTTTTGTTATAGGGATGATCATCCAACAAACTAAACATTTTGATCATTTTGATCTATGAACTCACTGAGACTGAATATCGAGTTCACAGACTAAACAAATAAGAGAAGGGAACAATAATATCAGCACGAGGTTTCTGACCTTCGAATAGCACTCCAACACAGAAAGACAACATAAGAAGCCATAATCCCTGAAGACAAAAGTCCCCTATTTACCTGTAAAATAAGTTGAATATGTATTAACTATGCGTGCAGTACTCATCAGTAGAAAGGGATTTTCAGTTTAAGCAACCTTAAAGATGATCGAGCAGATGGGACGATCAAAAATCAGAAAAACGTGTAAGCATAGTGATAGATAAGTCCATCACAGATCTTATTGCACATTTCCATAGTATGGCTAAAAGAGTTGCTTGACAGTTGACAGACTCTTTTACCATTCGGGAAAAGTATCCGAAGGGAAACTAACTATTTGTATTAAAAGTATACCTTAGAGTGTAAAGATACAGCCATCATTACTACCAGCAGAATTGCAGTCCAGGAGATGAAGAATATGTTCAGAATGCATGATGTTTTGGAGGCGTAAAGCACATACATCACGAAAATTCCACAAATGGAAGCGATGTAACATACTGTTGACATGAATAGCCCAAGGGAACAGCTGATAAGACAAAAAAAAACGATATAATGTAGTTAGAAAACTTCATTTGGATACAAAGGACTCACATTCCATAATTGATGTAACGCGAGACGATTCATCATACAGGTCTACTTGCTCTGGAGATATAAATAAGACTGAAAATTATAACTACACCTTTGTTTCTTTCTTTCATCAGGCATCCAATAGTTATTCCACCACGTGATGAACTCGATCACACTTATTAGCTGGAGGATGAGAAAAACCCTGCAAATACATAACAGAACCAGTATCAACTGTCAATCATTGCTTTCGATACTGCAAACTTAAATATATATAAGAAAGTTCGAAAAATTTTGAGCCACTATTTTGCAGATTCTTGTAGTAGTATTACCCTGCGCCTACTCGAGCAAATTCACCTGCAGAAAAGATAGCGATTTCTGTTTACTTTTGGTATTTCATGAGTGACTTAATATAATCAGACATTCTATAGAGAAAAATAAGATGAAAGTTGCATTTCACATGAAGCTAAAATGAAATGCTTTGATCAGAAAGCTTAAGCATTCACTTACCATATAACTGGATGTAATCTGAGGGGACGAAAAATGGAATCACCGTAAAAATTATCAACATGACAAACTTCAAAATCCACCAGCCAGAATGCCATACATTGCGAACGTCATACAACTTGCTTGTGAAACATGTTGTAAGAAACATAACTAAAAAGAAACTCTAATGATGTATGTCAAGGATGCAAGAGTGAAAGATTTCTCATTTATTTATCAAATGAAAACGATAACATTAAAGAACAGAAGAAAGCCTTTGAAACTTTCATATAGTTATACAGAACCACATTCTTAAGAAAAAGGATACAAAACAACCTAAACTCACACGAAGAACCCCCATCGTGTGAGAACATTCACTTCCGCCATTTCCACATGCTTTTGAGTCTGCAGATAAAATTTGAAACACAAATCAAGAGGCATATATTGTGAAATCATTAAAAACAGTTGTATAGAAAGCAGAATCAAGTCATATGCAAGATTGAAACGAGTCATAAGACCGTTATGGCCTGTTGAAATTTAGGAAATGAATTGAAAGCAGGAATTGAACTCTATGTCCTCATACTTACTATTGTTCCTCAGTAGCTCAGTGGTTAGAGCGTTCAGCTGTTAACTACGTAGGTTATTTCATTTACCTAGCATGCAACATTCTGTTGCAACTACAGAAGCATAAATATATGACAGTAAGTTTGCAATGTCAACAACGTGGAACGGTAAGAATGTTGGACTTACAATGAAGCAGAGGAAGAACCCTTTCACCATAATCGCGGACAAACCAAGCTATAAGATTTGTTATCAAGAATATAATGCCATAGGAATAACGAGCTCGCGATGACCTCTTGCTTATAATTGCATATTCCATACTCTTCTGTTGTAATAATACTACAGGAAATTCTCCCCATTGTTCTACCTCATTGTCATCTATGTTGTCTTCTACCATCTTACCTCAACCTTTAAAGCAATCGCAACGTTAAATCCAAAAAAAATTGAGAATAGCTTGCACAACATACAACAACAATCATAGTCAAACACTCAAAAATTTCTTAGGCTTTTCAGAAATTAATGAATTACTTGTTAAGGAGAAATTTTACTTTTTTCGAATAAAATAACTCTGCTTGTATGAGCTTGCTCACATTGCTGGTGCGTAAAACTAGTCAATTTATGATGGATTCTCACAATACTGAACAAAATAAGTTACATGAATAGTTAGTGCTAATTAGTAAAATCATGAAGTTTTCTCTATTTGTTTACCAACTATTAACTACTAAGGAAAATTTTAAACTTTTTGAATTTCACACCAAATTAGACAAGGAATAAAGCATTATGTATAGAATTGTTTATAATGTACCTTCATTTCTTTCACTTGAATTAAACTTTGTAACAAGAAGTTAGTTGGTTAAAATTGTAAGTTTGTTCAAAACACACAAGCAATTAAAAAAGTATATTAAGAACTTGTAATAGAGAATGATTAGAATATAAGAAACATAAAGTAAATTCTAACCTTTTGTTAATTTTCTTGAAGATAGAGCTGGAAGTGTGAGTTTAAGACTTGAGTTCAAGTAAGCAAGACACTTTAAAGCATGTGAGAGAGAATGAGGCTCCTTATAAGAAGGGGAGCGTTGTTGTAACTGGTAAAGTTGTTGCTACATGCATCAAAAGGTCAAGGGTTCGAACCATGGAAACAACTTCCTGCAGAAATGTGGGATAAGGTTGCGTACAACAGATCCTTGTGGTTAAAGTCCTTCCCCAAACTCAACACGTAGGCTGTAGCCAGAGCTTAGTGCACCAGACTTTTTTTTTTTTTTAAATAGAGAGGTTGTATTAAATAATTCACACATGAATAACAACTACCAATTTTTTTTCACATGCAGAGTACCCAGACTATAGCTATTGGAGTGAATAGGTGCTGGAATTTATTATACATAATATATTTTGTCTTAGCAGTGTTGTATATATTGAGTTTCATTTATTTTACATTATGTTACATAAAATTAGATGCAAAGTCAAGATTTAAACTTTATAAGTACTCCACGCTCAATAGATTCTGGTGGTCCGACTCTTCTTTAGACCTCACGTATATAGAGAAAGCTTAATACACTAGATTGTCCTTATTTTGATGGTGTAAACAAATTACACAGTATTAGTATATTTTTAACATGTTATATTATAAATGTTGCAACATATGTATCCTAAAAATTTTACCTTACCCCATTAGAGGCAAAGCCACCGTTATGGTTATATCAGTTCAGTAGAATTCAGTAATTTTATCGCAATTTATATATCAATTCTCGTTTTAAAAATCACCCCTAATATGTATAAATAATCGTTTAGAACACGGATGAGAATCGTAATCCAAAACTCATAACTTAAAAATTCTAAATCCGCCTTTAAACCTCTTTTTTTCTTTTTTTTTTATCATAGATAATAGAACACATGGTTTTATTTTATTTCCCACAATATAATATAATATAATACTAGCTAGGATAATCATGTAGTATGCTAATGTTTGATCAGTTCAAAACCAAATCAAGGAAAAAAAAGAAAACTTGAAGTACTTTATTTATCCCTTATTATTTTTATACACAATTAATTCATCAAATGTTCCCAAAATCTTATTATATTAATTCTTAAAAATTGTTAGTCTAAAGAAAAATAAAATAAAATAAAAAAGTAAAAGAGTGAAAATGAAGAAAGAGGATCTAAGGCTGTAAAAGCAGACACTTTGATTGTTTTTAAAGACTTTAAGCCATGCAAGACGAACATAAGATGACAAATTAGGTTAGTACAAATAAGTTTGACCCTATTATATCCATGCCAGCTATGCATATTTTTCGAGATTACGTGTAAAAGTTTTTATCAAAATTTAAATTGAAAATGTCTAATCGAAACATATTATCATATATTTAGATGCTTAAGTTAAACAAATCATAGCTCAAACGTTTAAATGAAATTTATTGACAAGTTACATCGTGAATGTAACATTTTTTTTATAGTAGAGTTTACCGGAAAGATATCTGCAAATAAATTATCTCAAAATGTGATATTTGCAATTTTAAAAATATGTAACTTGTTGTAACGAATAAAGATGATATGCATATTAACGTTTTAACAATGTCTAATTTAAATTATTTTTTAATAGAAAAGAATATATGGGGTCCTTGTTAATTACGCGTTTAAGGGGAATTATAATTAATTAATTATATTACTAGTAAGTACCGTTGGACAGAAAGGAACGGTGCTCGAGGGTATTAATTTTCATAATTTTGTTGATTACACATTAAGCAAATCATCATTAGCAAGTGATTTCATTATTTTTGTTGTATGAATTTTGATGGCTTCTATTAATTTAACCAGTTTAGTTACATCTTAACTCAAATGAGGTGATAAGAAAGTCGTGGATCTCGTATAATGAAGCTACGATTGTATCTAGATAGAAATGGTGATCTTCTGATGTCTTCAAGTCAGCCATAATAGAATGGATAGGCGAAGTAGTCAATAACAGTCTGTGCTCGCCTACCATAGATAATGTGTGATCACAAAATGGATTTATAATTTTAAGTCCACTGATTGAATTTCCTTGATGACACATATTTTCTAGAATTTAGAACCGTATGCTCTAAATTATCTCCCATAAAAGCATTATTCAATGAATGTGTATATAGAAATGCTATTTTCTTTTATTAAAAATATTTGGGATTTAAAATTATTATTAGCTAGTAGCTGACATAGTTCAAATCAATTCTTGCCATGTGCACAACTATGATTTATATTTTAAAAATGTCTTTTTACATTACCCTTTTCAAAAGTTGTTTCTATTATTTGTTTGATGCTATTTTTAAGATTATACCGACAATGATAATTATAAAAAATGATTTGAACTGCCTTTTTTGTTCTTTTTAGTACATTGATAAGATCTTAGTAATAATGATATATAAGTTGTTAGGTATGAATATGATATAATTGGTTTTATTATTTGTGTCTTTTTGAGTGAGTCAGCGGCCTTATTTTTGGGAGCAAGTGAATATATGGATTTGTTGAAGTTTAGTTAGAATATAGGCATTATATATGCAAGTGTTATGAGAGAGGGTTCTTAAATCGATAATTATATTAAGATTGAGTGAGGATGCTTAATATACGAGCAACTCCCTCTTGTCATATTATAAGAAGTTCAAATGTGAAAAAAAGAGATAAACCAATTTTTTTCACAAAGTCAACAGAGAATTGATACTCAACCATGTTGAAGCTCGAAACTTCTAAAATTTGAAATTCGAATTTCGTAAATAAGCTACGTTTTGAGGAAATATTGTTTGAAAGATCGATTACATATTGAGGATCCTAACTCTCAATTTTTGAGTGATTTCGTGTAGCTCTTAATGTGTTTTGGATAAATCTAGTGCTTAGATTCAAGGAAAAAGAGAAGTCAGTTTTTATTTATAATAGTGTATAATAATGTATATTAGGTGTGTAATTGTATATCAAATTTTGTATATTGGATTGAATTTTGGGCTAAATATTTATAGCGTAAATATAGGCTATATTTTTACAATATAAATTAGGTAATACTAGTATTTCTAAAAAAAAAATCAAAAAAAGAAGAAGCAATTTACAGATTTCCCACTATTTTAGGAGCTAATTAATTAGATTCATGATAGTTAGCAATATTGCGAATTTTACAAAATTTTGGACTTCAGATACATGTATCTGACACATTTAGATACATGTATCTTGAATACATGAGGTCAAAATTAGGTGTAATTTGTTCTAGATACATTGTATCATAATGGATTCACATGTGTATGACTCTCTCGCTTGCCTCTCTTCTCTCTCGCTCGCAACTCCTCCTCTCATTCGCCTCTTTCACTGTATTTGGTATTCCATATACATATATTTAGTGTAATTCACATATATTTCTCTTATTATAAATACGGATGGCAATGAAGTAATATCTCAATAAAATTAATAATATATTAAAAACTAATTTGTGAAACCCGCAACCACCCCGTTACACAAACAAGATCTTTAAAATTTTACTTCAATCTGCTCTGCCTCGCACCTGTCCGTAAAAGGACCAACCCGCCCCGCCTGAAGCGAAACCCACCCGCT
The DNA here is from genome assembly GCA_029582525.1 of Solanum tacnaense. Taxonomy (NCBI): domain Eukaryota; kingdom Viridiplantae; phylum Streptophyta; class Magnoliopsida; order Solanales; family Solanaceae; genus Solanum; species Solanum tacnaense. Next base: position 30,777 of record JAJOOD010000813.1, on the reverse strand, counting down.
CCACATCCGCCCCGCGCCCGTTTAAAAACTCTATATAAGAAAGATTTACAAATCCAGAAACTTTTAGGAGTATAAATATGTTGAGCTAATTCTAATCGCAGCCCATATTAGGGCTTGAAACTCAAAATCAACTCATCGCTGGCTGTAAGATTTTCAGAAAAATGTCATTCATCGAAGAATTTCAAGCCAGTAAGTTTCAATTTATTTTTTTTGAATTTTTTATAATTTTTTTTGAATAATTTTTATCCGTTCCAGTTTCTGTTTTATAGATTCATATAAAGATTGAATTTTTGTTTCGAATTCATAAGCCTAAAATTGGGGGGGAAATCAGTACAATTCTAAGGATGCTGTGTACTCCATGTGCCAAAATAGTTGTCATGTTTTGCTTCGCGACGAAAAAGGGGATTTTTTGTTAATAGAAACAAAAAAAACAAGTGTTTGTATCTGTAATTATATAAATAAAAATACTCATCCGAGCTGGAATACGAGAATTTCCACCTTGTTGAAGATCTAGTGGTGCTACTGGAAGATTTAAATGAATAGCCAATGAGAATTTGCGCGTAGCTTTTGTTTTTTATTTGGTCAATTTGACTAGTTTTTTGGAGCTAAATTGGATTAGATCAAATCAATAGTAGTGATTAAGTGAAATGTTATTGTTTAGTGATGCCAGAACCTATAAGTGATAAGATGCACGCCTTTTATTGTTCTGGTCCCTGAATTGAAACACTGTCTAAGTGACGTGGAACACTCAAGAGTAATTTTTAGTATTCGAGCATGGTGTGTGATTAATTATAGAGGAATTAGTTACTCCTCTGTGCAATTATGCTTTGATTTCTAACAAGTGCTACATTGATGATATTGTCTCAGATATCGAAGCTCTTCCAAACCATTTGCGGAGGAAGTATGCGTTGCTGCGTGATTTGGATAAAAGTCTGCAAGGTATTACTTATAGTGCAAACTTTATATATTATTGGACTATTAATGTTTTCTTACGCAAGTTAGTTGCTTTCTGACTTTCCATTGCGATGTGCTTAATTAAGTACATTTGTACATTGTTGAGTCGATTGATAGTTTTCTGATTGTGGAAACATTATGCATTTTGAGTGGAATAAAGAGTTGTCTTTGGCACATGCTGACAGGACGCTTAATCTTCATGGAGTCCCCTTGCATTATATCTAATGAAATGCCTAGTATAGTGGAACTGTAGAAGATTCACTGGTATAACCTCGTTAAATTGCAGAACAACAGTAATGCTTTGGTCTTCTGATTGCCACTGGCCCCGTTGGTTTTTTTAGAATGCAAAAAACGATGTTGATAAATACTTTATATCTTTGGTGTAAAGAAGAGGGTATAGATGAGGTAGAACAGCTAGTAGACTTCTTAGGCTCTCTGTAATTATGATTACTTGCACTGTAATTTTTTTGATGGTTGACAGCATACCCACATTGCTGAGGAATATAACTTTACCTTGCTCAAAAAAATAAAAATATATACTCCTGATTGGCTAAGAGAAAATAGAATAATTTTCTAAGATTCTTAATAGCATTTAGCACTGCTGTGTTAGTAGCTCGACACAAGCACATCAGGTTTAATGGTGTATGCTGTTTCTTCATTTCTTAGTTTGTGGCATTATTACCAAATAAGTGTTTTTTTCGGAACAGGAGTTCAGACCCAAAATGAACAACGTTGTGACAAAGAAATAGAGGATATGATACAACGTATTAAGGCTGGTAATGTGACACCAGACTCTTCACTAATCAAATTCTCTGATGATGCATTGGATGAGCAAAAGCATGCAATCAGGATTGCTGATGAAAAAGTTGCACTAGCTTCTCAGGCATATGATCTGGTAGGGATTTTGGAGACTGCATCTTCTTTCTACATCAAGCAAAATGTTTCGTTCAATATTCACAGTTCCTTCAGTTCAATCTATTCTAGGAGCATTCGCTTTAAGCTTAGTTGTTCAGTTTCCTTGTTTTAGCTTTCTTTGTAAGTTAGATGATGATGATCGTGGTGAAGTTACTTAGTCTTATTCACTTGATACTTGAATGAGATAGAATGTAGAAATGTTTATGAGTTAATCTTTGAAGAAATTTGTTAATTCTTGACCTTTAGAAGAACTTATTTGTCTAAATTCCCTTTGTTCTTGAATTATAAAAGAGAAAACTTACGGCATTACCTAGAGGGTGGTTTTGAATGACAATTATTACCAAGTTCCTGTTTGACTATTTGGTGGATAGGTAATTTTTCCAATTTTGTTATATCAAGGACACAAAAATTATCATGATTGTGAATTGTGATCATAAAATCATGTCCCGAGAAGTTGTATAAATTCCCAGGGCCACTATCTAAGGAGCTTCTGTAAGATTTTTATATGAGCAACCCAAACATGAACATAGTTTTGGTTACTGAATCCCTTATAAGACTAAATTTTAGATGTAAACTTCCTTGATAATATGCTCCAAGATGCACAAGATTTGCCAGGTGTTAACTGAATGTATATCATGCATAAATACAAACTGATACAATGAGGAGTAAATGACTGGTTGTACACATTGCTTCACTGGTATACACTATTGTTTTTATTCCTTCTCAGATGAAGTGATAATTGTGTGGTTTGAAATTGAGGTTTTGTAAGGGTAGTAGGTTTTGTTTATTATTGTATCGTTAATCTACTCTTTATGGCAATCAGTGAGAAAATTCTTGCAACAGGTAGATGCTCATATTCAGCAGCTTGATCAGTACTTGAAAAAGTTTGACGAAGATCTCCGGAGAGGTATGTCTGTATCAGCTTCCTCATCTTTTCACCAAGAACGGTGGCCAAACTTACTCATTCTCTTACTGTAGAACAACTTTCTCTTTTATGCAGAAAGGGATACTGCTGTTGTTACTGGAGCTCCTGCTACCACTGTTGAAAATAACGTCAAATCTGGAAGGTCTAGTGAGGGTAAGGGAGGGCGTAAAAAGTAAGTGCTATATCTTTTTCCTGAATATAAAGCCATCACAGTAATCACTGAATGGTCTTTTCGTAGGAAACTTGCTTTAGCTGCAACTTTCCTAATTTTTTTCAGTTAAATTTCTTCTTATAAGGAGCTCTTAGTTGTGTTATTCACCAACCAATTCTAGACAAGTTCCATTTTTTATTTATTTTCATATGGTATCAGAGCTTCTATGACGTCAGTAAAGACCAATGTAACACCGGCCTGCTGTTGGCCTGCTTTATGATGTCTACTTTGCCAAAGCTGCTTCTTCTTTTTATAAGTTGGATATTCCTGTTCTTTTTCCTATGACTATTATGCGTCTTTTTGTGGTTATCCTTCTGGTGGCACCTAGAGGCAGAGGTGGGTCCAGGAGTTGAAATTTATGGGTTCTTACAACGACTTCTAATATACGATAATACTAGTTCACAATAAAAAAATATAAATAGTTAGGGAATATTTTAATACATATGTAGGATTTCAGCAAAAGTTACTAGTTCCCTGAAACCTGCACCCAACATGTTGCATCCACCCCTGGTGGCACCATCTCTCTAGACCACTATTCCATCCATTCCTCCAACAATTTTCAAGTAAAAATATTCCTCCGAACTCCTTTTCATATTTTATTAATTGTGTAAGTGTACGAGTATTTAGTTCCTCCTTCAAACATTGAATTTCTGCTCATTGTCTTAGAGTTCTTCTTCTCTTCTTTCTTTCATGGTACTAGAGTTTGTGCACTGAGGCCCTCATTTGAGTTTTGATTTTCAATTGTGCCGAGAGTTTTCGTCTCTTGTTTTTTCCTGTTATTAGATTTAAGATATTAATCTCCCTTGAACATTGAGTTTTTCGCCATTGTTTGATCACTTTTTCCAGTTACTCTTCAGCGGCCGATTCAAGCTAAACTGATGGCGTTTTGGATATTTGTGTCATCATACCTCCTTCATTAATGGGAATACATTTATTTTCTGTGTATACTGCAAGAAACATCTTTTTGGTGTGCATTACCAATAACTTTTTGGAGAAACGAATATACTTGACTTGATTTTCCTGTTTTGATTTGCTTGTGGTATACTTGTCTCATCAAGTCAAGTCAACCGTAACTTTGTCTGGTATACTTGACTTGATTTCCCCATTTTGATTTGCTTTATCACCTTGAGTTTGAGAGGGCAGGTTGAAAATACAAGAGAGACTATTGCACTTATAGATACATCTATTAAACCTTTGAAATATTCTAAATGGTAATAATGATATAATTAGGAGTTTTGGGTATTTAGGGAAGTTACCTCAATGTAAACTTCTTTATTTAGGAAACTTGCCTTAGTTTATACTTTCCTCATTTGCCTAATTTTTTTATTTCATGTAAATCTGAACTCTTATTTAAGGAACCTCCAGTTTTTCTTACTAGGTTAATTATTTTATAAACAATGGTAAAAAAATCTCTCATGTACTAGAAGTATTCCAGAAAGTAGAAAATCTACAACATAATATGAAATTCAACAGGCTATTGCAGTTATATTTATCTATTAGAAGTATGAAAGGTTCTAAATGGTAATGATAAGGAAAGAAATGGAAGATGCTATGAGAACAAATCAAACTCCATACAGAAAGTCAAAGAAAATTGCATTGCATATTTGTATTTTTGGTGTAAACAGGAATGTATAGAGGAGGTAGAGCAACTAGTAGATATGTTAGGATCTTTGTAATTAGCCTTCCTAGCCCCTCTATGTACGAATTTTTGGAGGTCACCAACATATCCTTAATGCTGAGGAATACAACATTACTAATTTCAAAAAAAATAAAAAAAATAGAGTTTTGGGTATTTAGGAAAGTTGCCCTTTGCAAGGGAGGAATTGGATTTTTCGCATTTACTAGTTTGAATTCCCACGGCACCAAAAAATGTTTGTCTTCTTACTCACCTGACAGCAAGGGAACAACTTTGGCTTCGTGTGCAAATGCTCATGTGAAGATGTCGATCACCTCTTCCTACATTATCTGGCGGCAACTCGTTTGTGGTGTGATATTTTGAGATGGTTTGGACTGCCATGGGCTATGCAAGCGAAGAGTGGGATATTGCCCCATTAGCATCCATGTGAGTAGAGACGAATCCAAGATTTTGAGAAGATGGCTGCACCATTACTTTTAAGATAAGATATAAAATATTATAGTGACAACAACTTGGCGAGTAAAGGATAATTATATTAACACAAAAAACATCACCAATTTGCAGTTGTACTCTACGAGATTTCATACTTTGAAACAACAACAACAACATAGCCAGTGAAATCTCACAAGTGGGCATAGGCCCGTCTGGGGAGGGTAGAATGTATGCGAAACCTTACCACTACCTCGTGGAGGTAGAGCGGCTGTTTCCGTTCATGATTCCTCTTCTTGGCCTTTGCGATGGTGATTTAGCATTTAGGTTTTAGAGCAATAAAAAGGCAATACCGATTGGGGTTTTTTGTTTTATGATAAATAGGGATTAGAGAGTGATACTATAATAGAGAACAATATAATTTTTGGGATGGAGAAAACTCTACAGTGTTCCAAGCTACGGAAACAAGAGCTTTTGCTTTAGAATAAAGAAAGGAAAAGAAAGAAATAAGTTTTGTGGGCTGTGGCTGTTATCGATGTTATTAGAAGAGGGAAAGATGCTTTAAAAGGGAAAAAAGGACAGCTGCTAAACAGCTAAAGAGTTAGAAGGAAAGAGGTTTGAAAGTAAAAAAAGGACTGCTGCTTAGCAGCTTTAGAAATAAAAAAGTAAAAAACTAAGACGAAAACAGAATCAAGCGGATTCGATCCCTCGACCATCAAGTGGGATTCACTCAGACTAGAGCTCAAACCAGTGAACCACTCAGCCTCTTTTCACCATGGGTTCCTTCAGATAATACTAGATATATTCAAACAAATTATACACACAATATATCTAGTTTAGTCGGGTGACCACGAGTTCATTTCGAGAATCAACCAACGGAAAAATTTGTAGCCCAAGTGACTCACAGCCTACCTCTCGCCCAAATAAATGAATGGGATGAATCAATGGTGTATGGAAGGAATAGGAAAACTTTGGATGGATAGAGAATATCTATGCAATTTTGAGCAATAGCCTCTCATTTCTAGTATCTTTTTGATGCACCTATGAAGTTCCAGCTTGTATAAATGATTGGTTGACATACTAAGAAAATCATATTATGTTGTAGTTTCTCTACTTTTTGGTATACTTCTAGCACACGAGAGATTTTACCATTGTTAATAAAATTATTACCTAATAAAAAAAACTGAGGGTTCCTTACATAAGATTTTAGATTACATAAAATAAAAAATAAAAAAGGCAAATGAGGAAAGTATAAACTAAGGTAAGTTTCCTAAATAAGGAAGTGTACATTGAGGCAACTTTCATGAATACCCAAAACTCCTACTTATATCGTATTATCATTTAGAACATTTCATACCTTGAATAGATATGTCTAAATATAAGTGCAATAGTCTCTTGAATTTCATATTACGTTGTAGATTCTCTACTTTTTGGTATACTTTTTAGTACACGAGAGATTTTACCATTTTTAATAAAAATTATTTACCTAATAAAAAACTGAGGGAAATGAGGAAAGTATAAGCTAACATAAGTTTCCTAATAAGGAATTTTACATTGAGGCTTATAATAATATGACTTCACTGAAACCGATCTTTCTCTTCCCACCCCATCTCCATGAGCTTTGACAATCATGTGTTGTACTTTGCTTGTGAAACACTTCGACTAGGTCAGGAATTCATCTACTTCTCAGTCCTTTAGGTTCTTCCTGACCCTTACATCCCAATGAACTTTCAAATCTTGTACTCATCTCCTTCTGCTTGAGATTTGCAAATGTTTAGGGATGTCAGTCTCAACATCACTTCCTACACCACTTGTGATTCCAAAGCTGGTTTTCTTTCACCCCTTACCCTTAAGGTTATGTTACCGATGAAATCTTTCCTTCCTTTTATAATATCCAACATCCACATTCAATAGGAAGTGGGATATTTTCAAGACCCCCCTTCCCTTTCTCCATTTCTTTGGGGACGTAATCTCCTCTCAGCTGATTAAGTGAAAAATATGCTACTTATAGAGATTCAAGAGAAGTGCTCGTTTCTTTTTTATTCTCTTTTTTCACAGTTAGCAAAAAGATTTACATAAATAATGAGGTATATCATGTTGTTTTGCCTTGTACCTTTGCCCCCAAATATTTTACCCTAGGTTGCTATTCTTTATCGGCAATGTAGTTGTCTTGTAATTTCTAAACAAACATTTTATCCTTTTCCTTTATGACCCGCAAAAAGTTTCATCAAGTGTAAGCAGAACAACTTGCTTGATCCATGAGTTTGGAAAGAAGTGGTTTCCCTTGGCAACTGAACCAGCTTAATTTTCTATTGGTGTTAGTTTTCCAAGTCCCAACGTTTTTTTGGCCATTCTGTCGGTTTCTGTGGCCAAGGGAAGCCACTTGTGGGAGTTGTTGTTGTCTGTCGGTTTCTGTGGCCTGACTGATAAGCTCTTGTGTGAATGTATATATCTGTCCTTATGTGGTCTTTAGATTAAACTTGTGCTGAAGGGAATAATTTGTTCTGCAGAACACGTCTTGCTACAGCAGCTGCAGCTACAGCCACTGCAGCAACACCAAGTGGAATGGACTTGGATCTGCCTGTTGATCCAAACGAACCAACATACTGTTTCTGCAATCAAGTTAGCTATGGTGAAATGGTTGCTTGCGACAATCCTAATGTACGTACTCAGCTAAGTCTTACCAATCATCTCCTTAAACTTTAGAACATTGAACATTTCCTAAAATTGATTACGCCCTTCAACAGTGCAAAATAGAGTGGTTCCACTACGGCTGCGTTGGCCTCAAAGAACAGCCTAAAGGGAAATGGTTTTGCGCGGATTGTGCAGGACCACAAAAGAAGCGGAAAGGAAAGTGATAGAAATAGAAGAAAATCACCCAGTATACTGATTTTAGACGTTTTAGCAATGGGATAAATTTATATTGATACTGTGCTACTGTAATTTTGTTCTGTGTTGGCTGTTTTCTTGACAATGCTTATGTCTATAGTTTGACTCTTCTGGTAAAAACCTTTTCGGAGTCCATTACTCGAATGGTCATTCAACTATTCGAAATTACTTACTCGAGCCTGGGGTCCTTTGGAAACAGTCTCCTTTCCTCCACGAGGTAGGGGTATGGTCTGCCTATATTCTATCCTCCTCAAACCCCACATGCGGGATTCTATAGGGTATCTATAGGGTATGTTGTTTACATAATAATAGAGATTGACCAATTTAACTGATTTTTCTGGTGAGGCTTGACTTCGTTTTTCCTCACCTAATCACCTGTTATCATGCCAAACAAAGGAGAGGGATATAGAAAAAACGAAGTAATGAAAGAAGAAGTCATTGCTGGTGCCTAGTAGTAACGACTTGTCACGATCCATTGATTCATATAAAGCTCTTGTTAAGACCGCGTCTTCCTTCAAGAGCGGGGATAAGGGAACACCCGTCTACAAAATGAGACTAGTGTTCTGTCTTCATTGGTTCCGCTTCTAGGTAAAAAGCAAAAACCTATGAAAATATTGTTAAACATAACCTAGAAAAGGATTAGAATAATTTCAACACACTAATTAATAATTTAATACATTGAGAAATCAATGACTCAACAAAAAATATTACTTTTATTTCTAACAATAAACTATTTCATATTAAAACAAATAAACTATTTTTTTCACCAATCAGCATATTTATAACCTACATTTTGACCATCAGTCAAATAAAAACCATCTTCCTTCACAGTCCATTGACAAACAGTTGCACGAGCTGTAATATTTGAATCTTTAACACACGTATCGAGATCATTAAATACCTCAAAAGCTTTATTGTTAGAATTCCACCAGAAATGACAAAAGAACATAGTTTTCAATAACGTGCTAGCATGAAATGACCAATTGATATTAGTTGTTGGAGCAATATCATGAAATCCTATATCATCGTCTTTAGATGCACAATGAACCGTTAGTGTAGGGGAATTGTTTGGTAGGGCATTCCATACATAAACATTATATTTTGGCCCATCAAAAATACTCCCTTTTGCTTGTGGAAAGCAAAAACATAAAATGCATAGCAAGAAAGTAGCTTTGATTTGTGAATAAGCCATACCAAAAAAAAAGTTAAAATTTTCTTGTTTTTGGCTTTAACTACTATAAGGGTAGATGGTTTTTATACTGTCAAATCGCTTTGAAATACTTATACATTATATATAAGTTAAATCCATAAGAGATCATCAAATGCCAAATATGGAAAATTATTAAATAAATTGCAGTAAGCAAAAGAGAATATTCTAATTATACTTCAAATATGTATTGGAAGAACAAGAATAAATATAATTATATTTAAATTCTTAGAATATTCCCATATGAATAATTGATTAATATAGTGTGAAAAGGGTAACTTATTTACATCTATTTGATCTCTAAAATGTTTTAAAAATCATACTTAGCCATAACATCCCAATTAGGAGTTTATTGTAAATGAGGATCCACTTAACCAAACATAGAATAATAAACGAAAAGAATAAAAAATTCTCTTAAACTATCGTCAAAAATGTCCATACCGTCAATATAGTAGGTTATAACATATTTGAAATATTCAGAATTTTTCAACGATAATAGGGTCCAATTTCTAATCAACCAATCTTGTATTTGGACACCTTAATCTGATGCTCCTTCTAATTTTGGTCACGGGTGCACCTATTGAGTCTAAATGTTTCTCATTTGTCAATTTCAACCGCGGAAAAAATAGACCATAGCTTGCTGCTAAAAAACGTTGCTCTGAGAGATTCGATCTCCCTAGTCAAAACGTTCCGAAAAAAGAAAAGTAGAACAGGTATAAATTCATCACCTCAAAAAAATAGTTAAACCAGAAAGGACACCAAAACAAAAGATAACACTGAAATGGACCTATATTTTGTTAACCAAAAAGCTGCGTATTCAAATGGAAGACTACAAATTTTGAACCTACAAAAACATGAACTCACAATGGTCTCTCTTGCTAATAGGCGCGTTTTCTATCGTAAAGATTCATCAAAATAGGAAACAACTCTAAATTTATTTTTTTGCTTTGTTCTAAACAAATGTGTGTCAAGCAGCTGCAATTACTGTTTTAATCTTTTCATTTAGAAGTCCATGCCACCCATACCACCACCCATACCGCCACCCATTGCAGGAGATTCCTTCTCATCCTTAGGAAGCTCGACAACAACTGCTTCAGTTGTGGTCAAGAGAGACGAGACGCTGCATAGAACACAACACAAAAAGGGAAGTTAGCAAGAATGTGAGGCCAATGTCTTAACGATGAAAGAACAAGAAAATAGGAAGGGGGTGATATGCTAACCTGGCAGCATCAACCAAAGCTGTCCTAATCACTTTCACTGGATCGATGATCCCTGCCTTTATCATATCTACATATTCACCCTTGGCCGCATCATATCCAAGATCAAGGTTGTCCTGATCCAACAGTTTACCAACCACGACAGCACCCTCTACTCCTGCATTAGAGGCTATTGTATGTACTGGTGTCTGCAAACACAAGTTCAACCAAGTCGTAGTTATTCACAACACAAGATGTTTCAAAAAATGGGCCTCTCATCACCACACAAGTTATGCCTCGAGTGAAATTACTCTATTCTAAGAAGCTAATTAGCAGGGTTAGAAGGGAGCACAGCAAACCTTCAGAGCATTCTGAATAATTTGTACACCAATCTTCTGGTCAAAGTTGGCTGTTGTCAAATTATCCAATTCTCTTGCTGCATAAAGAAGAGCAACACCACCACCTACAAGATAAAAGGATCAATAATCTCCGACTATTGGCTCTTCCCATTTTGCTATGAATTCACGGACAAATATTAACCTGGAACAATTCCTTCCTCCACTGCAGCCTTTGTGGCGTTCAAAGCATCAGTTACTCTATCTTTCTTTTCACCAACCTCAGCTTCACTGGCTCCTCCAATCTGAAAATTAGTACACATTCTGTGATGGCATATTATAATAACGAGTACGAATTAACAGTTGCAACTTCTTTCCTCTGATAGAAAAGTTTGAATTCTTCTTTAGAACTGAATTTACACAGGTTGCAAACAAAGGCATACCTTTAACACAGCAACACCCCCTGAAAGCTTAGCTAGTCTTTCCTGCAACTTCTCCTTGTCATAGTCAGATGTGCTCTGTTCAATGGTTGATCTAATCTGCAAATACAAAGAGAACGAGTATATGCTCAACTCCATGCTGAAGTACAGTGCTTGTACCGATATTGGTGAAAAAGTAAGCAAGACGAACCAGTTCACATCGTTCCTCTATGGACTTCTTCTCACCAGCACCATCAAGAATGACAGTATCATCCTTAGAGATAGTCGCCTAGGAAAAGGAAAGCATGAGTAAACTTAACAGTAGGAGACACATAGATAAAGTCAAGCCCCCCTACCCTGTGTATAACTCACTAGGAATGCCAAACATGGGTCACATTATGCACAATTTTCTCATGCACTTACACATTCAAAAGAAAACATACATAGTAAAAGAAACAACTACAGCCAAATAACGCAGCCAAAATACCTCTTTACATGTTCCCAGCATCTCGAACTCCAAATTTTCAATGTTCAGTCCAAGCTCTTCTGTTATGACCTACCATAAAGCAGTAATACACGTTTGTTAGGTATCATTAAGACAAATATCAACTATCTCATACATGAGCACAGTAGAAAAGTTCTCACTTGGCCTCCAGTTAAAATAGCAAGATCTTGCAAATAAGCTTTCCTGTTTTCACCAAAGCCTGGTGCTTTGATGGCACAAACCTGTAGACATTAACAGACAATACATAATCACCAGACTGAGGAGAAATCGAACAACAGAACAGGAAATACTGATCAGCATACCTTGATTCCAGCACGGAGCTTGTTCAAAATAAGAGTGGCGAGTGCTTCATTGTCCACATCTTCAGCCACAATCAAGAGGGGCCTTTGTCTCTACATAGATGAAATAAGACTGTGAGTAAGATAGACAGCTACATGATCAATCTCATAAACACCAAATTGATAATCTAAGAAGGAGGATCACCTTCAGAGCTAACTCCAATGCTTTCACAACAGCATTAATGCTTGAGATCTTTTTCTCATGAATCAGAATTAGTGGGTTATCCAGTTCCTGCCAGACATCAGGAGAATAGTGAGTTTTAAACAAGAGAATGGTGCAAAATATGTAAAGAATGTTGGCACAGCAAGCAAATTCGTGTGAGCTTAACTAAGATAACTAAGAAGTCTAAGATTAGCAAGCCAAAAACATACACATTTCTGATTCTTCTGATTTGTGATGAAGTATGGTGATATGTAACCTCTATCCAACTTCATCCCTTCAACAACATCCAACTCATTGAGCAACGTTTTCCCATCCTGTGTGATAGTAGAAATGAGTTAGCTACACATCATTACAGTAACAAGTCTCCCACAAATTAGCCAAAGTGTATAACAAATAGATACAAATTGGACCATGACAAGATGTTTTTCATAACTGGGCAACAAAATAATTTATCAAAATCCCATATGCTTGATTTCTAGCCCAAATTCTCCCATATAACCACTAAAATTCATCAGGTATCAATTAGTAAAACTCGGCAAAGATATCGTCTACTTCAGTTCCAGCCACATCCCAAGAGCATATTAAAATCAGAAGCTTCCTAATTTAGGGCACGCATTTTAAAGCTCATATAGATAGTTAGGACCACAGTGACCAAAAGATGCATACAGAGATTGCATACATAGATAGACAATAGGATTACTTACTTGAATAGTGATGACTCCCTCCTTGCCTACTTTCTCCATAGCCCTTGCAATTAGGTCGCCAATTTCTCGTTCTCCGTTTGCAGAGATAGTCCCAACCTATCAAAAGTTACAATATCAAAATCTTATGGGAAGAAGTGTATCACTTAAGCAAAGAAGATACGTAGAAATCTTCAGTGCATAATTAAATCTTCTTTCCCGGGAGATCTTTTACTTCTGCCTTTTTCTCCTTCTACTAGTACTGCTTCCCTATGAGTTCCTTTTCACTGTTTATTTTTTTCTTTCTCATTTTTATTTTTTTTTGCGTTAGGTTGGGAGGGGTCAGGCATAGAGGCTTCTAGGGAGGGAGGAGGTTGCCTGCAAAAGAGAGAGAATTGTATGTACCAAAAAAGCAGTATTTTTTATGTGCAAATTTAAAAACTGGCAAAGATACCTGTGCAATTTCCTCAGATGTACTGATCATCCGTGCTCTGCTTTTCAGGTTTGTCACAACAGAATCTACAGCCATGGTAATACCCCGTCTAAGGTCCATTGCATTCATACCAGCTGCCACTGACTTGCATCCTTCAGCAAATATTGCTCGGGTGAGGACTGTTGCACAAGTGGTACCTGAAAAATTAGAAAATAGACAGAACCACCAATTATATTAGGATGGAAATTCATAAATTCAGTCCAACAAAGAAAGAGACATCAAACTCCAGCACTGGAGGCAATACTGGACTCCTAAAGACTTACCATCACCAGCAACATCATTCGTTGCATTGGCGACTTGTTTTACAAGGCTAGCACCAACATTTTGTATCTTGTCCTTGAATTCAATACTTTTTGCAACAGTCACGCCATCTTTTGTTACTTTGGGTGCACCCCAACTTTGTTCAATCACCACATTACGCCCCTACAAAATAAGCATCTAGTATCATTTGTCACCAATGATGATGAATCTGTTACCACCAGAAACATAGGAGACGCGGTGGTAATGAATAATTCTCATCTCCAACAAATATGTTGGCAGAGAAAGTATTGCTGCCTTAGTGTTCTCCAAGCTTAAACAGCAGAAGCAAGGAGTGATGAGAAAAAAAGGCAACTATTTCACTTTTGCTTCAACAGAACGAGTTGTCCCAAAATGTTGGGAGTTTGGTCAACCAGAGAAAGAAGCTTATTGACAGCTTGACATAATTTTCAGCTGGGACAACGAATTCTTCTTAGTAGGGACCTAAACAGAGGAGTTCCTCTAAATGTCATTTAAGTTGCATATTCCCCTAATGAGTACTTCCCAGAACACAATAAGAAGCATGAGAGCATCTGAAAATTGCAATAATTTAATGTTTGATGGAATCGATTTACATGTCTACATAACTGAATTCATGTTATCAATTTCCAAAAGATTAAAGGCACGTGTCTGATAATTTTGCATTTTTTGTATGAACTTGAACCATTAGATCCAACAAATGAACAAGTCAAGTGAAAGAGAAAAGTCCCATCACAACCCATCAGATCAACATAATATTCAATGTACACGAATTGGAAAATAGATGTCTATAATTTGCTAGATTCTTTCACCAAAATTCAGATCCATAACATGGGTTTCACTACAATCTTTTGTTTTTTTCCAAGGGTAATGAGTTTTTCTACAATCTTGAGTAACAAGTAACCCTTCCAAGGCTCAAACAATTGAATTTTTGGACAACACACAAGGACTTTACATATTTGGAAACAAGGTAACAATATTGTCAAAAGCGAAAAGCACAAAAAACTCTAAGGTCCATTGTGGCTTTAGGCGCAAAGCACAAAGCACAAATAGAGCGTGGGCTTTAATGACAAAAGGTGCAAATGGAGAAAACATCCAAATATACATGTTTAGTCTAAGATTAATAATTAAAGACAAGGAAATTAAAGTCTTTAACGACAAAATGAAATATCAATTGTTTAGTGTGGCCTTTTCAGGAAACACACATTCACAAGGAAAAGTTTGTCTTAGAGACTGATAACAACAAAAATCTTAAAGAGTATGGATGACGACACTAAAGCACACATTCAGCAACGAGAAGTGCTCAATGTGTTTTGAGCCTCCCTCATGGGCTTTAAGCGCGCCTTCAACAAAAACGCTAGGTAACAAGTTATTATTAACCATATTTATATATAAGAACATCATATGTAATAAACTACTCAACCCCAAATAGCAATAATGCCACATACAATAGAGACAACAGAATATATTCACAAATGGGGTTGATAAAGCATTTCACCTTTGGACCCATAGTGACTTTAACAGCATCAGCAAGCTGCTCAACACCTTGAAGCATCAAAGCTCTAGCTTCAACTCCAAATCTGATATCCTTTGCAGCATAGTTTCTACTCCAATTGAACCTCCCACCAATCTACAACAAAACCATTTCAAACAACAATCCAAAACATACCATTTCTTTGATCTATACACAAAAAAACATACGAAACTCACCTGTTGGGAACTGATTCTTGCAACTCTGTACAAACAAGAAAATGGGTATTTTTCAAAATTAAATCTTTCACTCTTTCAACACACAATACACCAAAAAAAAAAAGAAAAAAAAAACAATTTACAGAATATGCAAATTACCTGGCTTTAGAAGCAAGATTTGCTGCAAAACGATACATTTTGAAACTGAGAAATGCTGCTGAAAGTGAAAATGGAAGGGGTTTTGAAGAACAAAGAGAGAAGTGGGGATGAAGAAGAAGCTTCAAAGGTATTTTATTTAGTGAGGAAGGGCCTAGAAGATCCCAAGAAGCACCTTCTAGGGTTTTAGGGTTTTATGAAAGAGGGTTTAATTAATATAACAGTATGAAACTACTATAATCATATTCAAGATAATTAAAATAAAGTTCACAAAAAGTTGGTAATTTATAAATTCAAGAAAAGTTGATAAAAATTAAAAAGAGAAAAGATGAAAAAGAAAACAAAAATTACAATAAAGAAAAAAACTGAGGTAAAAGAGAATGTGATAAGCCGGTAACTGTTGACGTTTTCATGATAGTAAGGTGTTTTTTTTAATTTAAATATCCACTTACAACTTGATTGTTGTTATTATTGCAGAGCTATAGCTATGATGGCATTTCTTGCGGCTACCACCGAAATAATACTGAATGATCTAAAAAAGGTTGTAGCTTATTCAACTTGCAGTCAATTAAGTTATATCATCTTTGCTTGCGACATTTCTATCTATTTGGTTAGCGTCACTTAATGAATCGCGCCTTTTTAAAGCATTATTATTCTTGCATGTAGGTTCAGTAATTCATATGATGTCGGACAAGAAAGATATGCAGAAGATGAGGGGCTTGCCTACTCGTTCCCTTTTATCTATGTCATGACGTTCAGTCAACTAGTTTATTCGATAAAATGTAAATATACACTATTTAAATAGATATGTATAATATATAGAGAATATACAAAAATTATTATATAAACTAATTGATCGAAATATTTGTGGCCCTGATTATTTATTTCTTTCTCTTTTGGTGGATTAGAGCAATAAGTTTATGGAGCATTCCCTATGCAGAGAAATATAATGTGCTTGTATAAAGGTAAAATAAAAGGAAAAAGATCCAATTTTTTTATTAACTATGTGAATTTATCTAACTTTATTTACAGTTAATTAATGTTGAGATTATCCATTTTCTATAGTTAGAAAATTGAGCTAATATTATCTCTATTGACTTCACAGTTGAAGCATTTTTAAATTCTATAATACCTCTAGACGATAATATTCATGGTCCCCTTTTATAACAAATTAGCAAATAGTATTAGCCGTATTCATGTAGTTTATTATTCATTGTTATTATTACTATCTATTATTTCTTATGCTTTGAAAATTGCATAATCTTACTATTGACTTCACAGTTGAAGCATTTTTAAGTTCTATAATACCTCTAGAAGGCAATATTCCTAGTCCCCTTTTATAGCAAATCAGCAAATAGTATTAATCGTATTAGTGTAATTTATTATTCATTATTATTGTTACTACCTATTATTTCTTATGCTTTGAAAATTGTATAATATTTCTCTTGAATGTAATGCTTTCTGTTTCCTTAAATGTAATGGTTTATTGTTTTTTTCTTCTATACAAACTATCACAATCTTATTTGAATACATAAATAATAATAAGTCAGGTAGAGAAAAAATAGTACTAACAATTAAGGGATCGTTGGTACAGTGTATAAAAGTGATGATCAATAGAGTGTATTAGTAATGCTTACATTAGTAATGTTTGTATTAGTTATATTTGTAGTAGTTATTGATAGATTATTTTTTATGCATTGTTTGGTTTAATGCATTAAAATAAGTAGGCATTATATACAAATATTTATTTACAAAAAGATCCTCCACAATTATGGTGGAAAAGATGTAAAAGTGTCTTTGAGGAAAAATTATTAAATTTCTTTGCATTACTAATACCTAGAAATTCATGGTACTAGTAATACACTCCTCAATTCGCAATAGAGTGTATAACAATGCATAGGGATGACAATGGGGCACTATAGGGCGGGACGGGTTGTGCTTAAAACATATAAAAAGTTAAAATTAAGTTTAAATTCACATAAATTACATATACCCTCAATCTGCCCTGCTCCGCATTAGTTTAAAAAATCTCACATCAACCTGTCCCACACAACCTTAAAACCGCCACGCCCCACATAGCCTTAAACCTCCCGCCCCATTGCATCCCTAAGTATGCCGACATTAGTTATACATAACATGAAAGTGTACTAAATAAGAAATTATTAATACACAAAATTAACGTATACACTATTTTTACTAGTACACTCGACCAAACCACACCGATGTGTTTTTGACACTTAAAAATAAATAAGCATATTTATTAGGAATTTCACAATATCACCCTCAGGGTCAAGCTTACGTGTCAAATTCTCATTGGTCAATATCCTGACCCGACCCGGCCCGATTCTACCATCATCTGTTCTTCTTCTTCTCAACCATTTTCCAAATCGCACTTTTCTTCTCCATTGTTCCTTTCAATCTCCATCACTGTAACCCTCAAAAGCAGCTCAAAATCACAGTGTTCCATCACAGAGGGAAAATCACACTGTAGGAAAAATGACAGAGGCAATGATAAGGAAGAAAGCCGGAATGGCTAGCGTGAAAGACATGCCCTTATTGCAAGACGGTCCACCACCAGGCGGTTTTGCACCGGTTCGATTCGCTCGCCGGATCCCTAACACTGGTCCAAGTGCTATGGCTATTTTCCTTACTGCTTTTGGAGTTTTCTCTTGGGGTATGTACCAAGTCGGCGTAGGAAATAAGAAGCGAAGGTATGAATCGAGTGTTTTTAGTTTGTGAGAAGAAAATTAATTTGGGTGTGTTTATTTTGGTTTGATTTGATCTGGGTATGTGTTGATTTTTTGTTGTTTCTGAAAAAGTTGGTTCCTTTTTTTTTGGGATGATGTGGGTGATAGCTAATTGTGATTCCTGGTAAATCCTAAAATGTTACTGAATTTGTGTGCTTTGGTTGAGTTGAGCTGATTAAGAATTCGAGCTTCTTGCTCTTGTTCTTTTAGTTAATTTGATGAAGGTAGGTGAAGTTTGACACTTCATCTGAATTGGCAAGTGGAATTAGATTGAAGAAAAGGTTTCTAAAACGTGTGGATTCTGATTCTGATGTAAGGTTGTGATTCATGATGAGCATACGCCCGAGTTTTGAGTTTAAGAATGGAAAGTGGTAGACTTGAAACCAGTCCTTGAGCCAGGGTGTTGATCTCTGGTGATGAGTGTACACTTCAGCAGAAATGTGATGACTCTGTGAAAAAGTATATCTTGAGTAGGTTACTTTTACGTGTTAGTACAAATTGGTCTTGGTTTATTACTTTCTATTAAGATATGCGTCCATCATTGATAATCTTGTCATTTGTTGACTTGAAGCAAGTGTTCGCTACTTTAAGAAGTTGTTTCTTTGCACCTATGGACGTCCCGTCAGCAGCAGAACTGCTTCAGTTAGAGGAGAACCAGAATGTTTATTTTGCTGGTTGTCTGATTGTGAAATAAAAGCTAGTACCCAATGTGGCATGCTGGCTGTGATTGTTTCTCATACTTCCAAAATCATTGAAATCAGGATCCTTTCACAGTAGATAGAAAAGTTTGCTCCAAATGGAAGGGGCATTCTGGATATCCGAACTTCTGAGTTGTTTTCGTTAAGTTCAATAGAATGTATTATCCCCTTAACATATTCCAGTGCTTTTAAAGCTGCTTGAGATGGAAACACCAGTTAACAGATTTGTATCTGGTAAGCAATAATAGATCATCAAACTAAATGTATTCCATCCTTTCTATGGGACAGACTCCAGCAATTGTCCTGGAGCTTACAGTGACTGTAGATCTTATAGATATGAATGAATTTTAATGAAGATTCCTCTGCTAATAGGAAAGCCTTTAAGGTATTGCGTATGTCAGTTTTCATGTTATGGCCCTTTTGAGTTGTGTATCTTCTGAAGAAGAATATTTGGTAAACCGCCTAGAGTAGTTAGAAATCTGATGAATCATCTTTTTGAATGATAGGTTTCCTCGAAAATGGAATTTAAGATGGAGTTTCTAGTTAGCAGGATATTTAAGCTGGTTGGAGGGTAGACTGTAGATGGATGGGGATGCATAGTCCCTGGAGTTTTAAACCTGTTGGCCATCCAAAGTCGGGATGTACTCCCACAGGACATTTCTCCGACGTAGGAAAAAAGAAGAAGAAATAGTGCAGGATATTATTTTAAGATCTAGCCAATTGTGACTGTCTTGATGAGACGATCTGGTGAACTGTCATCGTGTACTTATTGCAAACCCTTGGACCTTTGGATGGAGATATTGGGAATGTATAATCCTAAGAGAAGTTTTCATTAACAATAACAAAAATGAAGTTGTCTTCATTAGTTATCTCTTTCTTATAATTCATTTGGCAACACCATAGAGATTTATCTCGTGGAGATGATAAAGCCTTTAAATTCAATGGCTTGAAAGTGAGGAAAGTCGTCATCGAGAATCCAATGTCCAAAGCCAGAGCTTTACTGAGAGACTAGGAGAAGGAAGGTGTGAAGACTCAAAACACAGAGCCGCCATAGAGGCATAGACCAAATAAGTCCCAGAAAAGAGTTTGATGCTAGAATTGGTTAGAGTCACAGCCAAGCAAGTATACTCTTTTCTAGCATGGTTTTATGGCATCCTCGAGTGAAAAACAGAGACAGCTCAGTGCTCAAGGTCTATGAAACTCAGTGATTATGAAAGTATTATTAGGTCCCCAGAATAGCTAGCAAACCAAGACTCCTGAAACTGCCAGTTTTTTTTCATCGGCTTGAAAATTTATTTGTCTGCATTTTTTGGTTTGGGGGTGGGGGTGGGGTGAGGTGGGGGGATAGGTGTCACCAGTTTACAAATCTTCAACTGTGTAGAGGGTTGTGATTATCACCAATAACAGTAGTACTAGTGAATCTTCTTATGGTGCTCCCCCCCTTTTCTTTCTATACTGTGAGAATCAATTAGTAAATTAATGATCTTAATCTCCTTGAAATACAAAAGATAATCTCTTAGCATAGTGTCGTACTTCCCATCTTAAAGTTAGCTTTTAGCTATGATCAATTTTGCAGTTGATATTCCATCAGAACACATGTAGTTTCTTTCATTCCAAACAACCTGAAAAATGACTGCTGGAATCATTTTCCAGATCTTTTTTGATGGCTTTGTCAACTGTCTAAAATATGCAGTTGATATAGGCTTACTTGATGGCTGGGGCATGATCCAAAATAAGCCAAAATGAAGAGGGATTAAACTACACAATTTATTTGGAATTCACACGCTTTCTTTTTATATTTGGATAAATCACATATAGTTTGGATATTCCATAAACATGAACATAGAATAACCAGCTGGGGGAATTCTTCTTAGAAATAATTATCAGCTAAGATATTCACATCTCTGGTTAGCCAGAAGTATCAATTGGATCTATGGAATTGGCTTTATCCTGTGTCATATAATAATTTGTGATATTTTCAACAAAGGGATGTTGGTAATTAGTGAAATCACAATGAACAATTCACCTATGATATTGTTAATGATTCAAATCAGCATGCATGTCATTCCTTCTACATGTTTGAAAATCTATTTTGTGTTGCCAGATTTTTCTTTATGTAAATTCATGTTTAAGCATTTATCATATGATTAACTCATAAAAGGATGAAGTTCCACTGCTTGTGGGACTCTGGATGTTGTTTATTTACATTAGTCATCAATTGTTTGGATTGAAGACCTAATATAAATAAATAAAGATGTCTTCACTCTAATAATTTTAAGTTTTGAGATAAGGTAGTCACACAACTCAACTTGGTATTTAGAGCCAAACCTATCCTTGTGTTTAATTACCTAGTGTTAAACTGCCATGCTATTTCATCTATGCTCCAAATGGAGCATGCCCGTGTTAAGCCCCACATGGTTTGGGGTCTGTGTTCTAATATCTATATATTGTCTTGGTCACTTCTCACCTTACACATACATTGGTTTGAGGGTGTGGGCTGTTTGTCTTTCTATATGGTAGTGGAGTATTTTCAATTCATGAGCTAACTTTTGGATTTGAAATAGTCCCAAGGTCCACTTCACTTAAGCATAATATCAGGGCTAGATGCATCATTGATGGTGTTTTAACCAATGTTGGATCATCATTGGTTATCCATGTTTTGAAAACTTAGGAGTCACAGCTCTCTGATATCGGGGTTCTTGGAGGAGCTTGGAGAAGTTGTTTGATCTGAGGACATACCTAAAACTCCCTTCTTATGTTTTGGAATATGTGCACTGGTTGACACCTCCATAGTTCCCAAAACCACTGTCAATCTCAAACTTCTTTAGAAGAAGTTCTGATAATAGTTTCATTATGTAGGGTGATAAAGGAAGAAAAATATGCTGCCCGAAGGGCTATCTTGCCCATGCTTCAAGCTGAAGAAGATGAAAGGTGAGCCTTCTTGAATTTGTTTCCATTCCATGCTCCTGTTTATTTATTGTAGTTTGAACTTGTTATAATTTATTCTACTTTTTTTTTTTGCTTATTTAGATTTGTTAAAGAGTGGAAGAAGTATCTTGAAGAAGAGGCGAGAATCATGAAGGATGTTCCCGGTTGGAAAGTTGGTGAAAGTGTTTACAACTCTGGGAAATGGATGCCACCAGCAACTGGAGAGCTTCGTCCTGATGTCTGGTAAGATGCTGGTAAAGCTTCCAGGACATGCAGCACGAAAAACTGGTTCATGTCAGTGGAGTTCATACTTTCCTTTGGATTTCTTTCCTCATTGGAATAAAATTGTATCTGCAAATCTGTGCAACATGTTTAAGATGATGTTACAGGATTTGCTTTAACGCTATTAGCATTCTCCCTCCTATCTGCATTACGAGTTGGGATTATAAGAGACAATGCAAGTTCATGTTCTCTAATAGTTGATTCAGATCGTTTTAATGAATAGACGTCCTTGAATATTTCAATCATCATCTATCTTTTCAAAGTGTTTTATCCAATTACAATATGGAAGTGGCTTTTCCAGTTGCCTCAAACACTAGGAGAAGCCAAATCTAGCAGAAGTTATTGTTGAATGTTTCTGACAAATATTGAGTTATGCTAAAGATTGTTTTCCTAATTATTATCACTTCTTTTTCACTTTCCTTAACAGTAAACTGTCGTATTACTAATTTACATAATCCCATGGTGTTTGTATGGTAAACCTATGCCATGCCAGAGGCAAATAACCTCAACTAACACAGAAAGATGGAATGTCTTTTCTCAAAACAAAACAGGAAGATCAATGGAGGTGATTAAATTCCCTAATATTCTCTATAGATACCCAATTTCAAGGCGATGAATAAATGTGGTTATGGATAATTGCAATATTACCAAACACATAAAGACCATTTCTTTGATAAGTGACTTCTAAATGGAAGTTAGAACAAAGTATTAGGCAAACATTCACACTCTAAAGAACTTGCATTTTCACTTCTATACATAGTTTATCCATAGCGAAACAATGTCATTTGGCATGAGCACGTTTGCCACTTACTAGCTATGTTGCTCAAATTCTTCAGTATTTTTGAAAAATCCAACAATGAATACAAATCATTTTAGGAGAGTCCTACTTGTCAAGAAAACAGGTTCTTTTCCAATACAATTTTTTTTGACATTCTTGTTCAATCATGGCTCAGGTCTGGTTGTGGTTCTTTTTACCAACTTTTTTTTTCCTTTCCAGAATTCAGTTCATTGACTACATGTAGTCGGTCGAATTAATTCATGAACACTGCTAAGCTAAGCCAAGCCCCAAGCTCTCATGAACAGTTGTAGAAAGTAGCAACAATTAAAACTTGGAAGACTTATTAGTATCAACAAAATGTACTTTACAAAAGGCCTGGTAGTCTTTCCATTCACAGCCTTACAATTATTCAAACAAACACAAACTCCATCGAAAGACAAAACAAACATTTCCATAGTTTGGCTTCAAAGCACATACTACTACTGCAAAAGTAGTAGAGGCTTAGTGAAGTCGAAACAAAGGTCCAGTCCCATCTTTTTTATCAGCATCTGGTATGCTCCTGTAGGTACAGAAGTTGTTAGAGATCTCCCAGCTCCAATCTTCCTTCCTTGTCACATACATTGGCGGCCAACGGTTTATCCTCACATAGTGTGCTCTTATTTTCCCATCTGCAAGCACGCTAGTTACTATGGAGTAGCAAGACTCATGACCACCCCATATCTTGTCATCTGGTTCTGCAGTCTGACTTCCATCTGGAAGGAAATAACGGCGCAGGGGACGTCCTGTTCCATTCCAGTAGGGATCGAGCATTCGCCAATACTCAGGAGCCGCCTAAGGAGTCGTCGACAGAAGTAATATAGGTTGCAGTTATACAACGATTATGTTTATCTATTTTATCCAATGATGGAAACTAGGGAAAGGAAAAGAGGGAAATATTTTCTCCTTCACTTCCTTTTTTCACTCTTGTCAAACCAAAAAATTCAATGACCTTCTCTTCCTTTCTCTCGTTTCCAATAAAAGATTTATTGATTCAAGAGGCAATAAACTGTGAAGAAATAACAAGCAAAGGCAGCAGCAAGGGTGGTTCAAATAGCACTTACAGGAGACAGAACCAAGCAAACCGTTTTCAATTTGGCAGAAGCTCTATGAAACTGACCAGTGACATCAATAAAACCAGTAAATTTTTGGAAGAACAAACGGTTGAACATAATGAACAAGAAATAAGGCAAGATATTATGCGTTCTTACCAACCACTTGCAAAGCTACACAAAGTGACCGATCCCTCAAAAAATTTCGGACGTTTTAACTTCAATCGGACAGATTTGAAGTGTTCTCAAGCACGTACAAACTCTACCTACTCAATTTGGTGCGCGCTGCAGCCATGCATGATTTCTATGGGTGGATAATGCCTATTCATGGACTTCAAATTGGTAAGTAAATCAAAGTTAAACTTGGAAAGTGGAAATATGAAATAGGCACTTCAGCTCATACCTCGGTGAAATGGAACTCCCACACGTGATCATACAAATCCTCCTTTCTTATTCGCTTCTAAGACATATAATATATGAAAAAGTAACGTTAGACAAATCAAAAGAAAAAGGTAACAGATTTTGTATGTGCAAGTGCTAAGGAGAGAGTTCCAATACTCACACGTTTACCATCCATTATGGACAGTGAGTAAACCGCCAACTTCGATAAATCATTGACTTTTGCTATCCGAGGTAAATGTGTTTTGCCTTGCCATAATTCTTCACACTACAAAGAGATGCCAAGAAAGATCATTGATCTGCTTGTAAATAAATGTGCACGTGACTTCATCTATTCATATTTAGCTTTTTACTGTTGTTTACTCGCTAAAGCAGGATGGCAGACGATGTCATTTTACAAAGGATGAATTATTAACATGTAGTGAAAGGAGACAACAAATAGTGAGCAAAGGGAACAACAAATACTGAGCAAAACTCACACCTTTATGGAACTGTTGATGACTCCAAGAAGAAGTATTACAATTGTATAGCTATTGTATCCCAAGTTACGATTTTTTCTCTTTATTTTCTTCATTAATGGTGTCCGGGTCACTTGCACCTTGACTATTCCATAGTGCAGCCTGTCCAACTCACAAGTATAAGTCACCATGGTAGTCCTACCACTATGACTTACGTAGATGGACCCACAAGTGCTGTTATAACTAAAGATTGAAACCTTGGATTTCCACGTTTTTAATCCCAGACCTCAACCTACTTTTTCAACCCCTAGAAAGTATCTTACTTTCCTCTTAGGCTGATTGTTGGCGAGGAGGGGTTCAAACTCCCAACACCGTGGTTGCTCATAGCCGTTAATTTTCTAAGCTTTCAGAAGGCCATACTCCACACTATGGTTCATAGCCTACTTATAGGACGACAAGGTAATCCTACCATCAAGGCTGAAGTAGATGGACTCACATCAAGTGTTATAGTAGAGGTTGAAACCTGGGATTTCCACATTGGTAATCCCTTCCTCAACCCAAATTTTCAAATCTCAGAGAAAAGGTACTTCTCTTAGGCCGGTTGTTGATGAGAAGGGGTTCAAACTCCCAACACCGTGGTTCATAGACATTAATCTTCTAAGCTTTCAGAAGGCAGTATTCCACAATCAATTGGTTAGAGTCATCGAGTGTATTGACATAGTTTTCCTCAACGTCCCAAGATCCCTTCTTCCATAGATTCCCTTGAAATGCTAACTGGTTAGTACTCTTTAAGTCCACCACCTAATTAGCAGTTTGTTTGCAAGTCATTTGCTTTCAATTCTGTCATTAAGCTTTACATCTAAGACTACTAAGCCTATGGTGGGTGGTCAGTGGTACTCCTGGAATAACCTCACAGTCCTGTCCTGAAATGTAGTTTCTATCACATCTCTATTTGAGTACGGTTACCTCCACTTTTATAAGTTATTACGTGATAATTTCTCTTTTTTAAAGCATGTGTAAAGGATGAAAATTCCTTTTGAGGTGGTTGATTTTTTAAAGATAACATAGCATAGCTTTTAGCAAAGAGCGCGCAATGTGTATTCTTAAAAGGGCTAAACTCCAGATCAAATGGGCAAGAAGATACACAAAGACAATGTGCTTTTTACATAATTTATAGTCTCTAGGGGAGACGGTAAAATTGAAGAAGATCCAATGTTCTTCATAGGAAAGGAAGATTCAATTTAAGAATAATCCCTGAAGAATATATGTTCCAGTACCTGGTAAAGCAATTAAGAGCAAGAAACATAAGAGACAATTGATCTTCAACAATTTATCATCTTCCCAACAAACCAACTAGAAATGTTCATAGAGGACCTGCAAGCAAAAATTGACCCAACAATAATGTAACTGTTAGCAGTTAGCTACTCCTAAACCAACAACAACAACAACAATAACATACCCAGTGTAATCCCACTTGGGGTCGGGGGTGTAGAGTGTATGCAGACCTTACCCCTATCTTAAGAGGTAGAGAGGTTGTTTCCAATAAAACATTTCAAAGCAGGTTAAAAAAAATAGCGGAGGTGAAGAAACTATAGCAAAATATTACAAAAAGCATGAAAAAACATTTTGAAAAAAAAGGAACAGTAACTAAACAAACAATACAATAATCGAGTACATGAAAACTACAGGAGTAATAGCACAGCAGGTAAGTGCCCAAGAAATTTCATACTAGCTATTTCCATTACTGTCACCCTAAAGTATTGCACTATTTGTAAGTGTTATAACATAGTAAAAGTTCTATATACCAATTTTCATAAATAAGTAGTAAAGCATAACAAATTTGCAACTGAGGAGCGATATCGGTAATAAATGCATAAAACGAAGCAGACACAATTGTAGTAACAAAGTATTGACATGAAATGAACCCTAATTTACCAAAATTGACGATTCAACTAGATGAAAGTTCAAACCTTGGAGCTCCAAATCTTATCAGAAGAAGCAATACCCCTCCACCCACAAGATACAAGGAGACACAGTGCCACGCTGCGTGCGTCAAGACAGCTCAAAATCATCAACATAATATCTGACCCAAGAACAACTAATGGATCACTCAACCGACCCATTTCACAACTTCTCCGTTTCTTCTTCCCTTTTTCTGCAAACCCATCTTCCAAGATTCCACCTTTATCATCTTCAACCCCAAAACAGGGCAACCCAGATAACCCATCTTCAACCCCAGAATAGGGCAACCCAGAAAACCCATCTTTGAGTTCTTCAGTACTCCTGGTGTTCTTCTTTGGGTTGTTGTTATGATCAAACTCACAGGTTCTGGTTTCTGTCATTGGAAGTAATCAGTAAAAGGGTGTCCAGAAAATCAAGAATCTTGAGCTGATGACTTCTCAAAGATGAAAGTTGATTTTATAAGGCTGAAGGCGGTGGCCGGCGGGGTTTGGGTTTTACTGGGGAGGGAGTTAGTTGTAAAAGAGCGCGCTACTCAAATGTTCTAGTACTCTTTTTTTTTTCTTTTTTTCTTTTTTCTTTTTAACATCAGAGTTGAACAATCTATATTGAGTTGCACGTCCACTCGCTCTAATCAACTTGGAGCTCAACAATCAATCTTGAGTAGCATGTCAATATGTTTTAATCAACTTGAGGTGAGTGTTAGTGTCAAATGTAACGTCATGTACTCAGTAAGCTAAAAATATGTCACACTGTGTGTCTGTGTCTATTTTAACTTTGCCCCGTTTTATCCTAGTTCTTCTTTAACCTACTTCTACATCTCCTAAAATATGCTATAATCAACCATTCACACA
This sequence comes from Solanum tacnaense, assembly GCA_029582525.1. NCBI lineage: Eukaryota > Viridiplantae > Streptophyta > Magnoliopsida > Solanales > Solanaceae > Solanum > Solanum tacnaense. The sequence continues at coordinate 3,170 of JAJOOD010000813.1, read as the reverse complement.
TTTTTACTAGTGCATTTGCACATCTCTTCTTCAAATGTCTAAATCATCTCAACCTCGTTTTCTCATCCGTAGAAGGACATTTCTCTCCTAGTATACCCACATCCATTTGATTGCATCATCGTCTTCTGAACGTGTGCGATGTACATAGGTTTAAACATCTTGGCTAGCCAACTCTTTACCTACTAAAACAATGTACATAGGTTTAACCATCACTTTATAAAATTTATTTCAAGTCTTGATGACACCTTTTTATCACATAATACCTCAAATACGAACCTTCATTTACAATTAATGAAGGAACAAATATGATAAATTTCACATACTAAAGGGATTTTTAAAAAAAATCTTTTTTTCATTTATCTTTCATCAGTAATATTTTACTTATGCACACTTTTTTAGAAATAAAATAAAAATAATATTCATTGACACAATAAACACCTACAAAACGTGTACGTAATATAGATAAGGAAAACATCAATTCATAATATATTTTTGCATTAGATATTAATTAAGAAAGTCCACATTTAAAATTAGGTAAAATTATTTGCTAATGAACATCTATATTTCAAAGTCCTCATTGAAAATTAGCAAAAAACATTTAAGCAAACATTTCTACACTACACTAAAGATAATATTTAACGACAATTAATCATTAACATTTAATAGTAATAGTTTAATTACCGCTAAATATATTTTTTAAACCCAATTACTAGTGACCAGGGGCAGACTCACCCTTAGCCGAGGAATGTCAAGCGACACCCCTTCGTCAAAAAATTACATGTATATGGAGATCAAATTTTGGTTTAATAAATATATATATACAAGTATTGATACCTCTTGACGCAAGTTAAATGTTTAGTCTAGTGATAAGGCGTTAGGAAAATTTCTTCAGATTATGTGTTAAAGTCCTACGAGGCTCATAATTGTATTTTTTTATTACAACCATTGATATCCCTTTAATGGTCATCCTAGCTATTTTCTTATAGTATTATCTCAAATAGCCCACATTTTAAATTAGCAATAATTATTTAATAAGCATCCCTATCTAATTAAATTGTTCATAGTGCTATCTCAAAGTCCACATTTTAAATTAGCAAAAAATACTTAATAAACATTTCCGTCTCAATCATCTAACCATGGTACATACCAACTATATATATAAGTAAAAAAAAAACTAGTAGAAAACATATTCTAATTCACTAGACGAATATATAAAAATTTCACCATGGCCAAAGTCATAGTACTTTCACTAGTAGTCATATTAACTATTCTCGTTCATACCGCAAATTCTCTCCCCCTTACCGCTAGATATACGGTTCACATCCTCGATATGCTTCCAAATAACAATACTGTCTTAAAATTTCATTGTCAATCTAAAGATGACAATCTTGGAGACCAAACCTTAATGTAGGTGGTGAATTTAATTTTTCATTCCATTGGCATGCATTTGGTGGTACTGTTTTTTATTGTCACTTTTATTGGGGTCCAAAGCAACAAACCTTTGATATTGTTAACTCTGATATTAGCAATGGATGTGAAAGAACAGATATAGTTACAAATCATTATGATGGTTTTTGGATGGTACAAGGTGATGGATTTTATTTTGCAGGTCATAATTCTCCTCCAGCTTATGTTAAAAAACATGTTTGGAATTAATAATGATAAGACAAAGTTTAATATGATCAATATTAATAAAATATCGAAGTATTAAACAATGCTTTTGCGTTTTTTTTGTTTATAATGACTGAATGAGATTGATCTAAACGTCAAATGATAACAACACTTCATTATAGCAGTTATGAAATTTTCAGATAAACGTTGCTAATATAATGAGATTTAATGTATCACAACAATAACAAACAACAACGAAAAATAAAATATAGGCAGATCACCTTATGATTTAATCTATTTTTCTTAAACTTTTTTTTTCGGAACCAGTTAAAATGAGGTCAATTTCAACTCTGAAATCATAATTATTTCTTATGATTTATTTAAATCTTTAAATATGTCATAATTAATCATGATCGTACCTAAACAATATGATTACATTTTCTATCAATTTTTTTTTAATCAAAAGGAGATCCATGCAATTAAGGTTAATAATATTAATATAATAAATCAACTAAAGGGCAAAAGAAATGGAATCTCATGTAGCAACTAGAAACAAAAAAAATATTTAGATCCTATCCTTGAATTTTAGTAATTTTATCAAACAACATACTAAATCCCACAAAGTATGATTCGAAGAGAGTTGAATGTATGTAAACTTATCACTATCTCATAGAAATAGAAATGTTATTTTCGAAAAATCATCGGTTCAAATATAGTAATTTTATCATATTGTTAATTAAATGTTATCAACATGATTCTCTTGCTCGGGATCCCATCAGAACTTTGATGTTAACCTCTCTAGACAGCATGCTGCAGAGCACTTCACATCAGTTATTAGTTTAGGAATCCTGATCTTCTATAATCAATTGGAGCATTCTTTCTTCTAGATCACCAACTTCCTCTCAGAAGTGGTTCAATGCTTTTAAAAATGAGGCATACGCCTTAGGTCTCAAAATTAAAGGATCTAATTTTTTAGTAATAATAAAATTATTGTAAGCCTTTTTTTAACAAAAAAAAACATACTATATTTTTAAAATGTATTTGTCTTTTTTTAGTTTGTTTCGAAACATTAAAGAATATTTCTTTTTTAAGGATCAATTTTTAAATTTAACTCCCATGTGATATGTTTAAGACTACAAGATTAAACTATATTTGGTATATATATATATATTTATCTTTAGTTTAAGATCATAGAAAAAATAAAGCTTTTTTATTAAAAAGAAAGAAATAACTTTGAATCTCAAATATAAAAAAATAACTAAAATTTAGACCTCCAATTTAGTTTTGGCTTTAGGCTAATTAGCTTCAGCCGCCTGGGGCGGAGCTAGGTGGGGGTTCCTGGGTTCGCACGAACCCCATTGCCTTTCGGTAGACTCTATATTCGTTAACACCATGTTTGCGGATTAGACGACGGTTTGAGTATTTTGTGTGGGCGGAAAGAGAATTTCAAAATTTCAAAATTTCAAAAATCGATAAAAAGCTTGAACATTAACTAATTAAACAGGGACTCATATTATCTAGCCAAGTAACTCATAACCTATAATTCCATTTATAGCCCA